>BQNB010012299.1:0-77890 GCA_026074375.1 Tanacetum coccineum
GTATTTCAAAAATAATTAAACATCTCAGTTTTTTATCAGAAAAGATTTTAAAAGAATTCTCTATCACTCAAACAAAGTCTACAACTCTTTTAAATAGAAAACGAGACATTATTTAAGGGAGAGAAAATTTCAAATTCTTTCAAAAGTCATCTCGGAATAAAAAGAAAAGTTTTTAACAATAATAGATCATCAATTAAAGGAGAGTTAATGTATTTGTAACTCAATTGTTCTTAAGATGTTATTGGCATTATTTTAAGGACTAAATGGCAAATATAGGACTTAGAACCTAAGATAGAAACTTTAGGGGATTAATATGTCATTTCTATAACTAGTTTAGACTTAGGAATAAGTTTAAAAAATGAAAATAGAAGGACATATAAACTTCAAGGACCAAATGTACCAATGTTCAAAACTTGGCCGGTTATATTTTTTTTTGGAATACACAAATCGCACGCACACTTATTCAAAAATTCCAAACACACCAAATCCTCTCTACATATTTTCTTTATTCATAAGAAAAATTCAAAACTCATTTTCAAGGCTAAAGGTACACTCCTATACGTTTATAATTCCTTTCTCATCTTGTTGGTAAAACAAATAAGGCTTAAACTCCGTTTAACTCTCAGAATCTAGTAAATTTGGTTTAGGGTTCTTAAAATTAAAAGTTGAGGCTTCTTCTAATTAGGTGAGGAGTTTTGTTGATTAGGATGTATAGAACACTCGCCCAAAACAGTTGTTGATATCTCTTAGCCGTTTGTATGTAAAGTTGATTTTTGTGAGTTGAATATTGCGAAACATGTAAATCTTGCATGTTCGTTTGTAGGTTTTGTGATAATTAGCATCAATGTTGCATGTTATATCCTTGTATCTATCATTTGGATTCCTTTAGATCCCTTTAGCTTGGTAAAGATAGATTTTAGGTGCGTTATTAGTTCAAAGGTTATAAGTTTGTTCATGTGACATGCTATGTGTGTAGGTTAACTGTTTTTGGTTCTTTAAAGCATGTTAGTCGCCACCTAGATGGTCTTTGTCTTAATTGCCATATGTTTCTCCTAAGAAAGTAGTCGCTCTTACATGTTGTGAGCTCAAACTATGTTTAAATCTTGTGTTCATTGCTTCTGAAATGTTTTTGAATGATTTAAGACATTTGTGTTTAGATATTGCATGATCAAAACCTACAAAAATCTAAATTAGGTATTTTTAAGTAATGCGAAATATGTTTTGTTTGCATTGTGCAAAACATGTTTAGGTTGTGCGAAATATGTCTTGTATTCATCATGCGAAATATGTTTTGTATAAGCTGTACGAAATATGTTATGTTATATTCTGTGCGAAACATATATGTTATGTTTGAAATATGACAGGTTACACAAACCATGCGAAATATGACAAATTTATGAAAAGAAACTCGGACCAAAATTTTAAAATTTTGTGTAAATCTTGTTTTATTTCATCTTATGTCATATTTGCACTTGTGTTATTTTCTCTCTAATTGATAATTTGACTTAGGTTCACATAGAGTATCTTGTTGACTTTGTCTATTGACCTTAGTTGACTTTAATCATAGAGTGTCTTAATACAGTCATTATTGCATGAAACCTAGTCTCAGATCTTTATCTAAAATCATCAAGGATAACCAAATTAGTCAGTAAAATATATCTGTTATGTATATAAACTGTATTGGTTAATTCTTAAACAAAATCATGAATCCATAAGAAACTCAACAAGTGATTGCTTATGATGAGAAATGGGTTCTATCTACTGAAAGGGTCAAGATAAGCCCTACCAATGTTAGACTGGAAACCACTGTACTTTAGAAGGAAGAAACATTTCAAGTTATCATTGATGTGATTAAGAACTCCACACACTTTAAGGCATTCATTATCTCTGCAGAAGTCCCTGAAATCTTTATGCATCAATTTTGGTACACTATCAAGAAGATCCAAGGTACAAATTCTTATGAATTTGTTCTTGCCAACAAGAGGTGTGTAGTTGATGCTGAAGTCTTTAGAAAGATTCTTGATATATGTCCAAGAGTTGAAGGTGAAGAATTCACTGAGGTACAAGATGATGATGCTACTCTCACCTTCTTTATTGACCTTGGCTACAAAGGTCCACTACACGAGCATACCAACATGTATGTGGATCACATGCATCAGCCATGGAGAACTCTGGAAACCATTATCAACAAGTCTCTCTCTAAGAAGACTGCAAGCAATGATAGACTGAGAAAATTCAAAATTGACATACTGTAGGGCATGTTCTACAAGGAAAATGTCGACTATCCTGAGCTGATTTGGGAAGACTTTGCTTTCCAGATTGACCACATGATGGAGAAGTGTAGGATCCCTTTAACACATACACTTCATATCATACACGGATCTAGATCAAGAAATATAGAAAGAGAGTGAGATGATTTCCTAGAGAGAGAAAGAAGAGAGAGAGTGAGATGGGAGAGAAAATAGAAAAGTGAAATGTTTATTATGAAATCAACTAACTTTTCCAAAGAGGAAAAGTTACTTATATACCCCGACACATTAAGTGACGTCCGGGATATTTGACTAGGACCCGGGCTCGGGTTTTGCTTGGGATTAAACCCGAAACATATACAATATTAGATTAACTATCGAGCCCGATTCCCGATACTTTCCTATTACAACGTTAACTAATTGATTGACCGAGACTTAAATACATAATGAACGAACTTCATGTTCGACTCAATATTTTGAGGCTAACAATCTCCCCCGAAGTGAGTTCATTGATGACACTCCTTCATGAGATCAATGAGATTGCTTTCGTCGTTAAGCTCATGTGGTCTTGGTCTTTCTCTTTGTTCTTTGTTGTAGGCTTGTTCCTTCATGCTTTACGATCTTTAGTTTTGAGCCTTTGACATTTTCTTTAACGTCTATGCCATCTTGTGATCTTGAGTCTTTGACCAACATTCTCATACTGTACCTCATCTTGAAAGCTTTAGATCAGAGTTTGGGGAAGTATTGTCCTTTAAATCTTGACTATCATGATTGTTTGTCTTTGTAGAATGAAGCATGAATATGTGGTAATGAATCGACTTTGGTTGATTGGGATACCGTCACCACCGTTTTAACCTGCAGGTTTAAGTTATTGATAATCAAGAAAATTGATTTGAAAATCAATCGACGTGTTACTTGTAAAAGCATTTTTGTAACACATCGGGAGTTTTAAGCTTTATATCAAAATTCATCAATCGTCAATTCATTTACTGGACCAAATCGATATCCAGTTGTCACAAGTTTGATTCATATAGAATCTCGCAAGTCACCTACCGAGAGCTTGTTTGAGGTTGACTCAAGCAGGATTTCCATCTTCATTATGAATACTAAAAGTATCACTCTGATGTTCTGGCAAATATCACAAGGATATTGCGTAGGACTCTTGTTAACAGCTTGTGAACTTGATGATGTTCAACAAGTGTTTGTAATGGAATGTGTCCTGACGAGATTTAGATTGATCTCTTGGCTCTAGACTCGATTAGTGCATTTTGGTTTTAGTACTCGGAGGCTTGAGCAGATTGCCACCTATTCAATATCAACGATCTCGGAATGAGATGTCAATAGATAACGTGTGTATCTCCATGACAAATGAGACAAGTTTCTGTTGAGAGAAACCCGAATGGCTGGGAAGGGTTGTGCATTGCATCACTGGGTCCATGATGTCGTCTTCAATGTCAGTAATCAACATGTGATTCTGACAGCATATGTATTGACCCAGTTTCTGCCTTAAGTTGTGTGGAGGGCTTCTTTGTTTACACCCTTTATCCATACATTTCTTTTTCATTCTTCAACGCCTTCAATGCTTACCAGGACGTCATTTTCTCGCTGTGAGGATAAGTTATAAACCTTCCTTTATTTGAAGTCCGAGTTATGTACTGATATTTGAACATAAGCCATCTAGAAAATTAGAAATGACATGTTTTGAAACTATTTGCAACTCTCGCTCGAACTTCATTTACACACCCGTGTCAATGTTAATCGACATTTCTAAGCACGTAAATGTTATCGATTCCAAGAGACATGTCGAGAAGAATCTTTTTGGAAATTTTCTGTTTTTCTGATTTTGTATTTTCTTTTTGAAGTTTTATATTTTTGTATTTTGCTTTTCTCAAAAATATGTACATGGTGATGTTTGATGATGATATCAAGCAGTCTTATTTGACAGAACCTCCAGATCAGCTGGAGTCAAACATCTCATACCAATCCTTCTGACAAGATACTTAAACCGATCCTCAAGAAGGGCTTTCGTAAACATGTCAGCTAATTGGTATCTAGCGCTGACAAAATATAATTCAATTCTACCATTTTCAACCTTTCCTTTAATGAAATGGATACGAGTATGGATTGCATTGATCGCAGAATGTTGTACGTAGATGCATTATAGTGCTAATGGCTGACTGAGAGCACATATAAAAGTATTATTATTGTAGTTAAGCCATAATCTTGAAGCTGTGTCCCTCATCCCATTACTTAGAGCGACAACTGCAGAAAACGCCAAGTACTCCTGCCTCTGCTATAAGACATGTGCAGTGCATTATGTTTTCTTTGAACATCCAACTTACTAGCTTATCACCATTTAACTTTATCCCTCCAAATTGCTTTTTCTGAGTATCAAGGCATCCGGCATGATCAACGTCTGAAAATGCTGTTAGTTCAAAGCCAGAATCCTTTGGATACCAGAGTCCCATGTTAATGGTACCCTTTAGGTATTTAAAGATTCTTTTAACCTCCTTGAGGTGCTTTTGAGTTGGTCGTGCTTGATAACGTGCATAATAGCAACGTATTGCACTAAGTCTGGTCTACTAGATGTCAAGTACATGAGTGACCCGATTTTACTACGATAATCAGATTGGTCTACGGGTTCTCCACTCAAATCTACATCTAGTTTATGTTTTGTATCCAATGGTGTAACAATGGAGTGACAATTATCCATATTATACTTTTTCAGAATTTCTAAAGCGTACTTGGCCTGATTGATAAAAATACCCTTTGGGGACTGGTGGATCTGAAGTCCTAAAAAGAATTTCATCTCCCCCATTAAGGACATTTCAAATCTACTGTGCATTAACTTTTCAAATGCAGAGTACGTGGCGTTATCTGCAAGTTGTGCTCAAGTAATGTGGATGAGGACATAGCTTAAGGATTATGGCTTCAACTACAATAAAATATCGTTGTATTGCAACTCTTAGCTAGCCATAGCAATCTCATGCAACCCCGTACAACACTCCTGTACCAAGCATATCCATACTCGGTATCACTTCATAAAGGAACATGTTGAAAATGGTATAATTGAATTGTACTTTGTCAGAACTGAATACCAATTGGCTGATATGTTTACGAAATGTAACAACCCCAAAATCAGGTAGCAGCGGAATAGTAACATTGGGGTGCTACTTCAAGTACAACAAACAAGATATATCCGAACTGCTTCTAAGCGAGCAACTGGTGCAAAATGAATTATTCGAAATCTAATACCTCTTCTGAGCACAACCTTTAGCTACAAGTCGTGCTTTGTTGCGAATACTGTCTGATCTCATCCTTCTTGGTTCTTCCATAACCTTTTTAGCTTTTATAATCATCTTGCCAAATGGTTTGTCGACTAGTTCTAGACTTTTAGTATGTCGAACTGATGAAGTTCATCCTGCATTGCTTTGATCCATGCAGAATCAGCCATGCTCTTAATGTTCTCGATTCAACAATACTCACCGTGAGCACGAAACATACACCTTTCAGGATTGTGGCAAGCATGTGTCTTGTTTAATGGCATGGTTGGATTTCCACGAACTTGTTCTCATGGATGAATCTCTGGTCCATTGGTAATCTTGACTTTGTGGTTGAAATGTATCGACATCGGTATTATCAATGTTGCATGAAGGAGGTCACAATTTCTTGTACCGTGTAACAAAGGATTGTATATTCAGCTCTTGAAACGATGCATTACGGTGCTTGATCATTGTGTTGTCCTCAGCATGACCGTGTGCTGGGATTGCTTTCCCCCTTTTTCTAATATTCTTAAAATAAAGGACGGAAGAGAAATTCCAACCCTTGTTGTGACGAATCTGTCTTTTCTTGCTGTAGGAACAACATTTTGTCTTGGGGCAACGGGGGTCAGAGTTGTCATAATCTGACGCCT
Source organism: Tanacetum coccineum (assembly GCA_026074375.1). Taxonomy (NCBI): domain Eukaryota; kingdom Viridiplantae; phylum Streptophyta; class Magnoliopsida; order Asterales; family Asteraceae; genus Tanacetum; species Tanacetum coccineum. Next base: position 6,163 of record BQNB010012299.1, read on the forward strand.
TTTGTCCTTGACGACGAGCCTGGAAGTGAACATTTTCAAAAGACATCTCTTGACGTTGTGGTGCGAGGTCTGTAACTGTTTTGATCAGACTTCTTTCTTTGATTCATCAAATTGATTTGAATAGATCAACTTATTAAGCCGTGTTTCTTGTTGTAAAACACGATATCCCTTCGATGAGTAGAATATCCAACATGACACTTGGATCCCCCTTTATTTCATTCTTATCTAGATTTTCCCCATCTTTAGTTAGGTAACACAATGCAACCAAGTTGTTGAAGATGTTTTATTGAGGTTTACTTGTCCATTAATGATGTGATTACACCGTCTTTACATGGAGTCGAGTATGATGATTGATCAGTTTGAGTATAGCATGCGGTTGCAACTACTTCAGTCCAAAATGATAATGGAAGCTTAGAAGCTGAAAGCATCGTTCGAGCATCCTCAACAAGAGTGCGGTTCTGTCTTTCGACAACGCTGTTCTGGTAAGGTTGTTCAGAGTGAAATCTGATTGTTCAATGCCTTCTTCTTGATATAAGCAGGTGTGTTGTCTTGTTCAAGATACTTTGTGGCCTCTGTCAGTCAGGACGTTATTTACTTGAGCTTGAAGATGCGTTGATCATCGCGAGAAAGTCTTTAAGAAAATTCTGGTGTTTCATCCTTGGATAGTAGAAAAGAGGTCCAAGTGTTATCTTGAATAGTCATCAACAATCACTTGAATTTATTTCTTCCCTTTTATGCTTGAACACGCATTGACCACACAAGTCCATGTGAAGCAAATTCAGCCTTCCTTTGGAACTTGGAACAACTTTTGACTTAAATGAGCTTCTTTTTGCTTTACTCAATTCACAAGACGAACAAAGTTGATCCTTGATATATTTTAACTTAGGTAAGCCTGTCGCAATATCTTTCTTTGAGAGTAAGGTGATGTAATCGAAGTTAAGATGAGAAAGGCTTCGATGCCAAAAACTGCTTGAGTTGGTGAAGCTTTAGCATGGAACTGGATTGGAGGTGGATGATGATGTTTTTGAAGAGATATTGTGTAGAGATCGGATCCATGATTACCAGTTAGTAAATCGTTTCCCTGGAAGATCATCTCTACAAAACAATAGATTTCTGAAAGCAACTCCAATCCGCATCACAGAATTGACCAACGATAGAAAAGATGTGATGAGGCCTTCGACGTAATAAACCGATTGGATCGTGACACTTCCTTTAATTCAGATCTCCATAAACCAAGGAATTGGAGCAAATTGATCATTTCTAAAACGAACAGTACCCAGAAATTTCTCTACAAAAATACACAACAGCTTGAGATTGCCCGTCATGTGCTTTGTGCATCCAGAGTCAACAATGAATAGGATGAGTTGTACAATCTGCAAGAGAATTAGAGGACGATGGAACATTGGACAAATTGGATCCTAAGGAATTTGATATCTTCAAGACATTAGTAATCCTAGAGACAATGTCTATAGTGGGACTAATACTTGTTGATACATCATCTTTCTTGATCTTAGGCATCCATATCTTTTTGGTCCTAAGAGGCTTTTGTGTCCATGTATATCCTGATGGACATGTCTTAGCTATCCACCATTTCCATTCCTGATTTGTATTCTTATACAACTCCTTTTAGTAATCGATTTCTGAATAGTGTATCTGATGAACTGTTTTTCTTATGGGAGTTGCAAAGATTTTGTTTTTTTTTCTCTTGGGTTTACTAGCTACATAGACACTAATTAGGCTTCTTAGTTCTAGCTTCACGTCAATCAAGTATTTAGAACAAACACAAGCTTCATGATTAGAATTAAACAACATTTTCACATTCTGACAATCAGCATTCACATTCGAAGTTCTGGAATTTGAACTGTCATTACACGCAGTTACAGACTTTGTTTTCTTAGAAATACTAGAAATCCTATGATGATCTTCTACTTCCTTCTTTTTAAACTTCACTTGACTATGTTTGGCACACACCTTATCTTTACTTGATTAGCACTTAGTTGGTTGCTAGCACTAGTCGTGTGATTTTACTATGAAGGTTTAACAAGTGAGGATTAAGTATTTCATTGAAGCATGAGGCAATGCGATTCTCTGTTTTTGTTGTGGTAGTGGGCATTTCTATTACATTCATGGTTTATGACTTTCGTGGGTATTACGTTTGTTTTCTATTATGAGGCATTTCTGTTGAGTGACTTGTTTAAACAAACCATCCGACACATTAGTTTTATTAACCAACTGTTTCGTTTGAAAACTTCTCATTTAAGGAGAATTTGAAAAAGGAGTCGGTTTTCCTAAAACTGTTGGTTTTGGAATCCGTTGAGCATTTGGTTGTCGAACAAATAGATGGTTTATCAAATGGAGGTTTCTAAAGACTTTCCTTTGCATTTTCTCATTGAGTTTCTTTAACTACTGTTGGCTATGGTCTTGATTCTTGCACATTTGAGCCTTCATGTCCTGTATTTCATGATATTGTTCACGTTTTTTTCGAAATACATTTGATCCGTTTTCTTTGCAAACTGAGTTGTTTTTCATTTGTTCTTTACAATTGTGTATAGATAGTTCAGAGGAAATCGAGTGGTTTCAAGATTAGCTACTCTTTAAGATAAAAAAAAAAAGAACCTTTTATTATGAAACTTTTTGTTAACAATTACAGTTTGTTTATGGGTAAACTTTGTGCAAGACATTCATTCTTTGTCTTTATGAGATACAAGCATATGTAAATTCAGCATAGCATTTAAATCAGACAGGGAATGCAATTATGAACATGTAAATCTTAGCACACACTGTTTCGAGAAGTAGATCTTATATGTTGAAAAAATAGGCCTTTTCTGATTCAAGATCAGTCAACTCTTTTTCAAGGGATTTAAACCGTATCATAATCTTTTGCCTTTTCTGGTTTTAAGTTCATGTTCAAAACGATAACTATCATTTTGAGTTTTAGAGGAAAGAGGCATTATAGGGTTTTTATCAAAACTTCCATATTTTACAGTGGGCACCCGAAAATAATCACTAGTATGTTTAACAAGCTTGATCAATAATTTCTCTAAATTGATTTGATGTTAAAATGTCATGTTGTGAAAAAACTGTCTACTTTTATATGGATTTCGAAAAGGGTAAAGAAAAGACTACGTTTTTAGCAATGTTTGGTTTTGGTTTTTTTTTTTCTTTTTTAAAAAACAAACGGTTTTCTCCACATTGTCTTCCTAACTTCTTTTGCGCGTTCCAACTTATAAAGATACTCCATTGAGGGTGCTTTGAAAATTTCATAAAGACTATTCTGTTTTGTGTAATCATATGGTTTAACATAATCTTTATTCAATTTTGATCTACTCTCATTTGCAAGAGTCATGGTCTCTTCCCTATTGGGGCCAAATTGTTTGCAAGATCAGAAGTTTCTAATGAGGTCTCATACAAACAGGGATTTTCAGATTGAGCTTTCTTGAGGTACCTTGGATTAGCAAAGGTTGGTCTACGATTATATGTCGAGCATTTGGGTGCTAACATATGAATGGTCTGGATTGACTGATTACGAGTATAAACAATTTCGTTCAAAAACTTTAGTTGTTTGTCCATTTCAATCATCTTGTCAATATCTTTTTCTTCCTTAACCTTTAAATCCAAAATGACCTTAGTTTTCTCTTTTAGACGACCTTCTAGTTGTGACTTTGTTAAAAGACTCTTTTTGACTAACTCATCGTGTTTCTGATTGAGAACTGAAATTTCATAGGCTTTTGTTTTTAAACCTTCTTTAATTTCAATGTCTTTTAGAGCTAATAGTCCTAGAGTTTCATTTAACTTTGTTTGAAGAATGTCATAATCAATCGTCCAGTCATTAAAGGCTTTGTACTTCTAGTAGCCTCCCCCAGAGCCCTACTAGTCTCATCAAGGTTAGTTTTGCACTCCTCTAGTTCTTGAGTCAATGAGGCGTTTGCTTTCTTTAATTGCTTTAAAATCATTTTGTTTTCCTCAGTATCAAGAGTTAAGTTTGCAATTAAATTAGCAAGCGCAGCACGCTCATCAGCACATTCTGCAGCATTTTGGTCAACTGATTTATTATTACATATATTTGATGAATCAGGAGTGACATTGCTATCATCCTTCTCCAAAACATATGTGTCATTAATGGATTCAGGTTGCTCAGAATGTCGTCTTTCATTTGCAAACACATTATTTTCATCATGGTTTTGTACTTGTTCCAATGGTTGTTCAATTGAACTAGATTCTTCTGGTAAGACCTCCTGAATCTTTGCCATGAAACTGTAATGTGCTTCATAAGTCCCTGTTCATCAATTCTTATCCGTTGTCGCTAGCCAATCAGCTTGCTCGCTTGCAATGGAACACCTTGTTCAGCTTGTATGCAACATCATCATCTTTTCCTTGGGATACGTGTTAGTCTTTAACACTATTTATTTATTGCTTTCACTTTGCATAGTGGCCAAATCCATTGCAGATTAAAGCAATGTAATCTATTCTGTTGCACTACCTGACTTCCTATAGTTTCCTTAGCCCCAGCAACTGTCGTTGTCCTTTGATTCCCAATGCCCTGACTGATTGTCATTGTTATACCTTGGTATGGTATCTTCAGTCTTGTTCCTGGAGTTTGATCGTTTCCTATATCTTGATTGTTGTACTTTGACGTAGCACCCCATTGTTACCATTCCGTTGCTACCTGATTTTGGGGGTGTTACAATGGATGACTCCCATATTCAAGTACCTCATGGACGGAACATTGCCAGCAGAAGTGAAAAAAGCGAGAGCAGTAAAATGCAAGTCACGGCGGTGCTCTATAATAAATGGGACACTCTACAAAAAATCTTTCTTAGGACCATGGCTGCGATGCGTAGGGCCACTCCAAGCCAATTATGTTCTAAGGGAGATACATGAAGGGTCTTGTAGCATGCATGCTGGTACACGATCCGTCATGGGGAAAGCCTTGCGGATTGTTTATTATTGGCCAACCATGCACGAGGACGCAAGAAAGCTGATAAGAGCATGCCAGGACTGCCAAATTCACAAGCCTATCCCAAGAAGTCCTTAGCAAAAGCTAAGCCCAATCACATCTCCATAGCCATTCTATAAGTGGGGTATTGATATCGCTGGACTTTTTCCGGAAGGGCCTGGGAAAGTCAAATTTTTGATCGTAGTTATTGACTACTTCACAAAGTGGATTGAAGCAAAACCACTGGCGACCATCACTGGCAACCAAATCAAAAAATTCGTGTGGTATAACATCGTTTGTAGATTTAGACTCCTAGGAGAAATCATCTCGGATAATGGAAAACAATTCTAAGACAATCCGTTCAAGGACTGGTGCGAAAAATTATGTATCCGCCAATACTTTGCTTATGTTAAACATCCACAAACCAATGGCTTAGTGGAAAGGGAAAACTATAGTCTTGGAGAAGGGATAAAGTCTAGGTTGGACGAAAGGAGCAAAAACTGGATGGAAGAACTTCCCCATGTCCTATGGGCACACCGCACAATGATTAAATTTAGTAACGGAGACACCCCATTCTCGTTAACATACAGAACGAAAGCCGTCATCCTAGCAGAAATTGGCATGCCCACACTAAGGACAACAGAAGTAGACTTGGTACAAAACAATGAAGCCCTAGAAATCAACCTTGACCTACTGGAGGAGCGAAGAAAGCAAGCAGCAATTCGAGAAGCAAAAATCGAAGCAAAGATGGAAAGGTATTACAACTCCAAATTTAGCAATATAAGCTTTAAACCAGGAGACTTGGTATACCGCAACAACGATGCAATCCGTGCGGAGGACACAGGGAAGCTAGGACCAAAATAGGAAGGACTGTATGAGGGCACGCAAGCACTTGGAAAGGGCGCATACAAGTTAAGAGGCCGTGACGGGAAGCAGCCCCCGCGGACTTGGAATATCAGCAACCTAAAGAAGTGTTACGTTCACCAAATGTAAGCAATCCACCTATGCAGACTCCGCAGTAGGGGTAATGCAGTCCAATCTATCTTCTTTATGAATTGTAATGTTTTTTTAAATAAAAAGTGGAGCCTAGCTACCTTCACAATTTTTACCTTAAATTCTTGTTATTTACTTTGAAAAATTATTATATATGTAATTAAGACGCGCACGCAATAGGGCACGACCAAATTACTGTTACTCTGTATAACAAAAGGATGAGTAACCTAACAATTCACTCAAAAGTATATAAAAGGCATTGCAAGCCCAATACTGGGAGAAATGTTCCACGAAGGTTTCTCTAAGCCTATCATCACAAGTGTACAAATAGTGATATTCAAAGATAGCAGGGAGAATAACCCATAAATATTCAAATAAAAACTATCAAAATAAAAATATCATCATATTAAAAGAGATAGCAAAGTCAGGGTCAAGTACTAGGACATTCAAAAACATACAAGTGTAAGTTGCCGCACACAAAAAGGTCTAAAGTAACTGCGGCATATAACAGATAAAACACTTAGAATAAATTGTACAAACATAAAGGGGCTACAACAAAAAGGTCATATACGACCAAGTCCAGACGTTATAGCAAGTTACTAAGAAATGATTAGCTCCACATCATCAACATTCGGAAAAGGATCAACATCCGCACCAACATTTCCTTGACCATCTGCATGTGTAATTTCGTAATCATCCATGGAAATAGGCGGGATAGTGCTTGTGGAAACAAGGGTCACAGATAAAGCAATAGTAGTATCAGGAGCAACACTAGAAGTACCTCTCGTGCCTTCCAAAGCCGCAACAGACAAAGGCTCGGAGAACGAAACAAAAACGTCACAAAGAGCTGATCTGTTGTTAGCAATGTTTTCTCTAATCCTCTGAACTCGGCCATCGGAAACACCTAGAGAAAGTGATAAGGCTCTGGCACCAATGACAGTTTCATCCGGCGAATGATGAACAGGAACCATTATCTGGTCAACATAAGGCTGTGAATCGTTCAAACCCAACCTTTCCGCAAGAGCTTCATCTAAACGGAGAAGGTCCATTACAGTTTCGACACTTGCATCTTTGTTGGACTGTAGCTCAGCAAGCAAGGAGAAGTTCACATTCTGAACCTCTCGCAAAGTAGAAGTGAAATCATCTTGCATGCCTTTCTCGTAGCAACATCTGTAAGAACTCTACCTTCCTGGCCATGAGTAATTCCGGCAGCCAACCCATCTTGCATGCCTTTCTCGATAGCTTTGCTGATAGCAGCCCCAAGGGTAGAAAGATACTCTAGAGAGTTAAGATACTTAAACACAGCAAGCTTCATGCCATAGGTAAGAAGCCACCTACGCCCAACAATGGTAGTCAACAAATGAGGATATAACCTTTCCTCCAAGTGAAGGCACGTCTCAATAAAGTCAGCATCCAGCTTGTTAAATTTCTCATGCACAACTGCCATCTGTTCATCCTGGAACTTCTCAAGCTGACTCATACAATTCTTATACACCGCAACCTTTTCCTGAAGTCCGGCAGAAGAAGTTTCCAGTTCGCGCACCTGCAGATTATGCGGAAATGTGAAGATAAGAAAATAAAAAAAGAAAGGAAAAAACTTAAGTATAAAGACGTATACCTGATCAGCAAGCCTGTCATTCTGTAATTTAACAGTTGTGACCATAGCATCCGAATCAGCAGCCTCTTGCTCTCTGACTTTCACCGTAGCTGCAAGATCTGCTACTCTCACATCCAACACACCCTTCTCCTTCTCAAGGGCAGTATTGCGCTCCTTCAAAGACTTTATCTCATCCTGGAGAGATTTCTCAACAACTTCGAATTTAGAAGCTTCAGCACGGAGATGGATGGCCTTCGCGGCTTTCGCTTCCTTCACAAGCAACTGCGCTTTCAGACTTTTAATCTCCTCATCCCTAGCCTTCAGCAACGAATCTTTCTCCTCCACAAAAGAACACAAGAACCATTGGTGACACTCCATTGGGGTACATGCACTTTCTGAAGATCCGTGTCAGGGCTAACAATAGTACGGATACCGCCAACAATGAAGTCACTGCCAGTAAGGCAAGAAAAGCCACCTACGGTATGCTCAGCCCTAGAAGAAGAACCACCACCAAAAATAGAAGGCTCAATAAACTTTTCCTTAGCAGTGGTAGTCGGGTCAACCGTGGAGGTAACGGTAGTCGTCATTGTCATCAACAGAGCGGGAGGCCTGGCAAAAGAATCAACTTCAGCTTCCGCAATATTAGCACCTGAATGGTGAGAAGAGTCTAAAGATATGACAAACCTTGAAGGAGCAGTAATGGTTCGGAGGTTGGCCCCAGCCATAAAGTCAGTTTGATCCCCATCCTCTCGCTCTGGTGTCACGGACACAGAAGAAGTAATAAAGGGTAGGGTAGGTAAGGCCACAACCCCAACCTCCGGATTCAACACAGCTCCAGCAAGTAATCTCTGGAGCGTGGACATAGATTTACCAGCAACAGATAGCCCAGTTGAAGTTCCGTGATCTTCCCTTAACTTTTTAGGGGGTGTGAAGGTTCACCAGCATCAGAAACAACCGTTTTCCTTTTTCTTTGACGCCTAGGTTGCACAGGAGCTGCGTCTTCAGCAACAATTTCTGTAGTTTCACTAACTTGCGGAACACCAACACCATGCCCACAACTCACAGAATCACCCTGCTCCGCATGACTACCGCTGCCTCCTTCATCAAAAAGCTTGTCCGCACTTGCCTCTAGCTCGCTTGAGGCACGACCAGGAGCAACCGGTAAGAGTGGAACAACACGCCCCACAGTGGTATCCAACAACTTTGGCTCATCTTCAGCACGCTGCCTCTCACCAATCCTCACCTTTGTAGGATCGGCAGTTTGGATATAGGAGAGCAAATCCATTTCTACACAAAAAGAGACAAAAATAAGATGGTCAGCAAAAGCAATGAAAAGGAAAAACACAAGTAAGATATAACAATAAGCACCCACCCTCATTGTTATCACACAGAAATTGGGGGTAAGTATCTTCATCCAAAGTATAGTTATGACTAATTCCTATTAAGCAAAGGAAAGGTTCCGGATATAAGCAACAAGGGTAGCATAATGCTCCGCATTATATTGGGAAGACTTGGGAAAAGGGTCTTTTGACACGCTTTTGCTAGTATTCCACGGAAAGGAGGTATGACAAGCAAAAGCGTCGACCCAAAAGAAACGACCATTCCAGCTTTTTAATGAGTCTAACGGTTTGGTGTAACACACGACATCATTCCCTTGGCGTTTACTGAATGACATCCAGCCTTTGTTTTTGGTATTAACATAAAAACAACGGAATAACCCAACCGTTGGTTCAAAACCATGAACACGACAAAGGATCTCAAAATGAGACACTTTGGCCGCACCAATAACGGACAATTGGGATATATGGATGTGGTAGTGTCTAAGCACATTAACAAGAAAAGTGGAAAGTGATAATCGAAAGTTGGCATACTCGAAGAATCTAGTATACACACCTATTTTGCCAATAGGTATTTCATGAATTGTTTGGTTAGGGCTAGGCAATTGCGGATGAACTTCATTAGGAATATGATACGTTTCATAAATTTTTTTTAGAGCTTTTAGAGTAAGAACCGACTTTATATTTGTAATAGTGCTCATGATAAAAGTAAGCAAAGATTGGGGCCTAACCTAAAGCCGTAAAAAACATCGAAATAGGGCACAAAGAAACATAGATTTAAAAACCTTGAAGAACTTTCTAACAATGGTGATTATAATTTAAGAAGATGAAAAAAGAAACAGTGAAAACCACGCCGAATATTTATACCCTCGGTATAGTAAATGCAAGCTCCTTCCAGATGGTTCCACGTGGCTATGACCTCCGAGTCAATGGCCAAGATGAAAAGTAAAAGATAGTGATGACAGTTAAGTAGTTAGACTAACCAGTCAAATCAGTCAGAAGATGAAAGGCTATAAGAAGACCACGTCACCAACGTCCTACCTAATAAAGGCAACGGAACGCCGCGAAAAGATAAGCACGGAGGAAGCAAAAAATACAAGGAATACCGGAACCTGAGTCTAGTAATATCTACCGCACGCAATCAAAATTGCACGCAATAGACACACTAGACTAGGGGGACTTGATGACGTAAAACATGTATAACAGGCCTCCGGGCCTGGACCACATATATTATACATGGGCCCGAGCCCAATAAAGCAATTACAAAGTGTAATGGACCAAAGCTAAGCCCAGACTAACGGGCTATGGTCCGGAAGCATCAACACGGACGGAAGGCTTCCAGAAGACACTTCCGTAAGACAGCGGAAGTCCGCTAGGAGAGCCTAAGTCCGCAAGTCATGATTATAAGCGGACCCTTACCCGATAAGGGTCCCACTTCGGCTTACTAACAGAAATGAGCGAAATACTAGGAAAACCTAATATTTGGCTCACCTATAAATAGGGGTATTCTGACATCCTACAAGGTACGATTTTCTCTAACAATATCTCACACACATACTCTGACACTTCTCTGACAAATATGTGTACTTACTCTCACGCCGGAGTCCAATCGTGGGGTCCGTCCCACGGCAAGACTAATGGTTTACCTTTGATTGTGCAGGAACTCATTTCACTCACTTGATTTAGTATAAGATCTCTCTTATTGGGCCTACCCAACAATCACCTAGATTCATCTTATCAACCCATAACGCTTTTTGTACTAACAATTTTCATATGTAAAACAGTCTCATCCAAACAGTACACTTCTAACCTATGTAAACTTGAGGAAATCTTTGATATTTGAAATCAATGATCGACTTCATGATGATGAAGGTTGTTGTATCTGTTGTCCTTAACATGCTAACAAATGAACAAAACAAATAAATTGTGAGTACTGGCCTCAAAAATTAAAAGCAAATGAATTGAAATGATTATACCTTTTTGCAGAGCTTGTTGAAGGCAAAAAATGGCATGTTTGCTAAAAATAGAACCAGCAGGATCATCATAACCAATTTGTTTTTTTCCTTTATTGGCCAGATTTGTATTAAATGTTGTAACTTCAGGCTAATTGAACCACGGATGTGAAAAGAAAAAGGAAAAAGAGAGGGATGAGTATTCATCTAGTATGTACCATTTTCTTATTAATGATATAGAAATCGAACCCTTGCCCGCTCCTTATTGTTCAAGACACCTGTCTTGATTTCTGGTGGACCTCTAGGTATCCCGAAACACGCAAAGATAATGTTATAAAATGGATGAATATTTAACCTAGAGCCTTGTATTTATAAGCCACGGTTAATTCAATATTACAAAGTAGTTACCAATCACATATTTAATGTCATTAAACCCGACCAAAATATTTTTGTTAAGTCATCAAAATTTTGAATGTATATATGAAACGGCAAATTTTTTCCTTGGTGAAATATATTGTTTTATCAATATCAATTGACACAAATTAAAAATAATTCTATTAACTTGATTGAATACTTTTTTTTAAAATTAGCATGAGGGATTTGTGATTATGTCCAAAATTACGTCATATTATTCATTGCTTATCAAATATTCCATATAAAAAGAGTAAATTTCATAAATCGTCTTTAAAGTTTGGTCAAATTGCATGTTTCGTTCCAAATGTTACAAAGTGTCAAGGGATCGTCCACGGGCAACACCTTTGATATGCAAAGTATCGCCTTAGGGAAAAACTTTTTAGGGAACCTTTAGTGCAAGTATCGTCCTTGCAGAGACGATACTTGCACCAAAGGTTTCCTCATAGGGACGATCCTTGCACTTTCGTAACGTTTGTGACGAAAGATGCAATTTGACCAAATTTTAAGAACGATTTATGCAATTTACTCATATATAAATTACCATTTGACTTAGTTAACAAGTAGGGGTGAGCATGATTCGGTTTGGTTTGGTTTTTGTATAAAACCGTAACCGAACAGAAAAATTTCGGTTTTTGATCTATAGAAACCATTCGGTTTCGGTTTTCTGTCGGTTTGGTTTTTCGGTTTTCGGTTTATTTTCGGTTTGGTTTTTCGGTTTTTTCGGTTTCTATACGATTTATCGAGCTTTATTTTCACAAAGTCAATTTGGAATATACCATAAACCAACACCTTCAAAGGTTTAAAGAAACAATTCAAACAAGAAAAACAAAAAAACACAACAATGATAATAAGAAACAAATGACCATATAAAATCCTAAAAAATGTTTATGTGTTATAAAGCAACACAATAACAACGATAAAACCTAATGAACACAAAAAACTCCTAGAAGAGAACTTATTGTGTGTCTTAAATGGCATGTTCAAGAAGTATATGAAATAAAAAGTAGTTACTCGACATGATGTAGTTAATCTAGCGGAGCATATTCATCGTCTTTTAGCTTCGATTATAAATTATTTTTGTTTCCATGTTTATAAAGATCGGTTCGGTTTATATCGGTTTTTTTAAATGCTAAAACCAAACCGAACCAAAAACTTCGGTTTAAAAAAAATCGAAATCCAAACCATTGGTTTTTCAATCGGTTTCGGTTTTTAAAGTTTCGGTTATTCGGTTCTTTTCGGTTTAGGTTCGGTTTTTCGGTTTCCTGCACACCCCTATTAACAAGCATTCCATATATAAATTACATTTGACTTAGTTAATAAACATTCCATATATAATTCCGTAATTCCAGCCATGTTAAATTTGTCCATGCAAATTATTCCTCCAGCCGATTAGTTTCAAGACTTTTCCAAAAATTATTTTAACTTTTCAAACAATTTTTTAAAATACTTTTTATAACAATGTTGAAATTTAAAAAAAAAATGCTAAATGCTTAATATTTAAAATCAAATGGAAAAACTGAGTGAATAATGATTTCTCTCTTCACCATCCAACAAAGCTACTTTTGCACATTTTAGCACAAGAGAATCTATAGTGTTGAAGTCTTTGAAAACTTTTTTTTACAATAATAACTCATCTTTTTTTCTTCTTCTTCTTCAATATTTTACTCATCCAAATTTAATTAAAAGTCGTTACTCCAATGATTTCGATGATTGTAAGTCATATAAAGCTTTGTCATTAATCAATAATAATAATAATATACGATAAAGTGAGGGGAAAAGCTCTTGGCAAAAGCTTGAAGTATGCCAAGCTATTTGTTAAAAGACATACTTATCGACTCAAAGTTACCTTCTAACTACCGCACTTTCAGATTATTACATAGTTTTAATCCTCATCTCCAGATTATATTCTTAAAAAATTGAAGTAATCTGAAAGTGTTACAACACTAATCTTTATACATCAATGAACGAGAGATGCTCACCTTAAACTCTTAAAGGTGGCTACTCATCTTGATTATTTCATCCTGAATATCATAATTTGACTTTGATTTGTCACTCTTCCTTATAAGAATCGGGGGTTTTAGCCGCGACCCAAAGTCGAAGCTAAAAGCTAAAAGTTGCGGCTAAAGGACTTTAGCTATGACAAATCGTGGCTAAAAGATCGTCGCTAAAACCAAAAACCTTTAACCACGACTCTGATATACCTTTAGCGGGAAGAAGTCAAACACATAATAACCACGACTCGTTGCTAAGGTTTGTTTTTATTAACAATTTGCAAAATGATTATTTGACTTTATGACTCTTGTCGTCGTGTAAAAGTTTAAACATATTGGATTTCGGAAAATGTTACTCAATAGTAAGGCAAGTTTTGTGAGTGTTCTACTAAAGTCACTCAAAGTTTCTTTTAACCATAAAAACAACTCAAGTTTGAATATTGCAAGTTCTGCAAGTTAGCTGTTTGAGTACCTGAAACTTGCTTTCCGATCCTAGCAAATACTGGAGGTCGACGGTTATCCTTTCCGCGCCTTTCCTTTCGGTGGCGCGGTGGAGACACCTCGTCCTCCGGACCGAAGTTAAGTCGGGCCTGTAGGCTCTGGTTTGATCTCTTCTTTGTTTCCTCTTGTATGAGGGCGACCAAAGTCTCGTAGTTCTGAGATACGAAATCACTCGGCGCCAGTTCAGTCGCGACCCCTTCCAGTGTGAGGTTATCAGCCCCTAATTCGGGACCCTTGTTTCGAATGGGTAGGGGTGGGGCTCGGTGGTATTCGCCCCTGGCACCGTTTGGGGAGGGGTGGTGAAAGTAGCACGCTGTAGACCTTCCGTGCTTGTGATTGTGGCGGTTGTCTGGGTTGTCCCCAGGGGCGGTCCCATCGCTGTGAAGACCAGATCATATGGCGCATTGGCGCTTCCAGAGGCCTGCTTAGAGATCTGTCTAGAGGCGTGGTCGCCCTGCTTCTTTGCCTGCGGAGTCCGCTGGGTAACGTTTCCTTGCTTTGTCATTCTAGATCTTTGCAGTGTTTTTAGTGTTGGGTCCCACGGATGGCGCCAATCTGTTGATACAAAAGTTGGACGATCCTTGATTAGGTCCGAATTAGGTGTAATACGGATCTGCTAGGCTCCGGTTCCTGTATCAATTAAGTCTTGATGTCTGAGACCTGCGCACTAAGAAAGCAAAGCACCGTTAGGCTTACCGTGGGATTGTCTCCCACGATTATCCTCCGGCGTGAGAGTAAGTAATCGGTTTAGGTTTAGGTAGAAGGTTAGGGTTATGAGAGCATACCTTAGATGAGAGCCGGGGTGCTCTTTATATACTCACCGAACCCTAATGGGCTTTGTCCCATTAATTAGGTTAGTACCCAAGAGGCCCCACCGTTATTTAGTAACTAGTGGGCCCACCTCATGATTATGACCCGTTCGTAACGGTTGTTATAGATACCTGCGCACGTGTGCGCTAGTTGGACCTCATGGGCCTAAATCCTCATCGTGATAGCCCATATGTCATGGGCTTCGCCATAGGCAGTACCATTCGGGCCTTGGAAACCCGTATTGATGTTGCTATGGCCCATTCATTATGGGCCTGGGTATAAGTACTATTCGCGGGTCGGGTTCATGACCCGAAGTTGGACTATACGTCATCAGTATGAGTGTAACGTTATTTGATGTCATCAAATAGCATCTAAGCAATAGGTATGGAATCAACTATCATCATGGAAAGTAGGCATGTAAGCAAATATCATCTAAGCATATTTCTCATGCAAGCACATTTTCATATCATCACCTAATAACACCAACAAGTAAGAATATAACCACATAGCATTTAGTCTATCATACATTAATCATTACGACAAGTAAGCATAACATCCAAGTATTTTCAATTTATGACAAACTAACTTATTCATAAAGACTACTAATCGCTAAGCATAGCATTTCAATCATACGTATTAAAAGTCACAAAATCACATAATCACACACACACAATCACAAATAGGCATATAATCATCTATTACAAAATTCACTCAAATTTGTCATGCAACCATATATATGAAAGCTAGGATGATATTCTTGAAAGTTTGGTAAGTTAATGCTTGTGATATTCCTTTTAGATGTTTGATGATATTATTATTGGTTTCTTAATTTGAAACAACTTGCTTTTGTTTTAAGTTTGAGAATCTCAATTCTTTGTTGGTGTTTTTAGTTAGAATTGGATAATCAAGTAACACAAGCTAGTTCCTATAATTATGCATGCATGCACCATGATTTGTCGAGCCATGCATGATAATTCCAATTATAGTTGGTTGTGAGGAACACTTGATCATCATTTTGGATTTTCGGTAATGATAACTTTATTTTCATTGCGTTACAAAGAAAATACTTAGGATCTCAGATGAGTGGTCCATGTTATCAAACCTACTTCAATGTGTATTTTAATCCTTCTTGGTTATTTTACACATATAGGAACACATATTCCATTATACAATAGCAAAGTGTTGCTGAGTATAATATCTTGGGATTATTGTCGATGTGTTGTGTCAACATTGATACTCTTTAACTGCCAAAGTGTATGGTGAGTTAAGTACATAGTTTCCCGGGCGAGAGCACTATATTATCATGTTTATTATTTGTGTATTTTAGTATGTTTATGTAATACCATACCGAACTCATACTGAATTCTCTCAAAATTTGGTGACAAATTAGTATGTTTGCATAAAATCTTTTCTTTTCTTTTCTATCCTAATACACATAACATGCAATCAACACACAAAATGAGAAAGTTGACACAAATAAAACATCTTCATCACAAGGATGAGTTACGATCGAAGGTGATTTTGTTAATGAATTTATCTATTCTACCTTTTATGTCTATCATGGGGAATAGATCATGCAATGTCGCGAGTAAGTCGAATTCACACATTTAAATATGTGAGGATAAGATTACCATAATATTGACAAGATGTAGATCAACTTTCTTGTTCATAGCACATAGGTTTGACATGTAGAATCCGAGATAATGTCAATCATAGTTTGAATAATGCATTGACATCTATCCGTCATCTCGTTAAAACAACGATGTTGCTTAACTTTCATGCCTTTCATATAAGTCCTATCACATAGCATGTAAGCACATAAGCTCTAAGAGCACAAGTATGTGTGTGTGTGTGTGTGTGTGTATATAGGGATTAGTTTTCTAGGTTTTCCACCGAGATGAGGTTTTCTCATGATCCCATCTATATACATAACTATGAAGCAATAACCGATACCCTTGGTTAAGGTTCGTTGGAACTCTATGAGGGGTCCCTGAGTTCCACTTGGGAACGTGAAGATATCGTTCAAAAGACAAAATACCCACACAGTCTTATTCACAAACCGGGCTTCGTCATTCCACTACAGGTCTAAGCTTATGAGGACAAAGCCTTTTTAACGGGTGGAGACTGGTAACTTTCTCAAATTCAGTCATTTTACACTCCTATTATTTGTCACTATTTATTTTGGTCCGATACGCGTTAACTTTTAATGTTTACTTTTAAGCTAAATCGCGTAGACTAGAGATAATCAATTAATGTAAACAGTCATCAAATAAATTAAAGTATACATCCACCACGTAAATAAATATTATTAAGAAATAATATTAACTTGCGTATTTTATTTTTAAATGGTCACGTATAGGGTTTACGTTTTTCGTAATAAAATACATTTAGACACACCCCAGAAATACCAAGACATACCCATAGACCATCAAACCAAACCCACTTTTTTTATCCCTTAAGCAACAATTTAATCAAATCTTGGTTAATAGCTTATGTTAGCCGAATGTGGGCAAATTAAACCCACATGAAATCGTCCCTAGTGTATTTAGCTAGCATAAAATCCCCTAATGATCTTCCAAAGTACTAGTACATCTCTTGATAATTAAAACTAGTACTTAGTGTCCCCTAACTAAGTATTACACATTGGTTAATAACCATTTGTTTAACTTCCTTTTTGCCCCCCATGCCGCGGCTAACCAAAGAACACCATACAAAAATCATAAGATGCAAGTTACCTAGCAAATCTTGTACAACATTTGGGTAATTAAGATTGGTACTTGAGTGGTTTAACTTAATACCATGTGTAATCAACTAGAAACCTTAAAACCACCCATATAGGGCTCGATTCTAGTTAAGAGAGAACCAAGGAGAGCTAACTAGATAATGTGCTTATAAATATCACTCACATTATCACTAATACATTTCCAAAACTCTTAAACTCCTCACACAAGAATAAACCATCTGTTACCTTTTTCCTCTCTAGTCGTCATCGGCAATACACCCATAAACCAAACCAAACAAACGACCACAATTCACTCTAAGGATACAAGGTAGCTTTTAAGATCGAGTATAAAGTTATAGAGAGGAACACGAGCTAAGAATTCGGGTATACAAGCTTTGGAGCTTAGGTCACATATGTTTTTAAGTGTAAACGTATAAGGTTGCTTCATAATCCAAAACCAAGAACTCTAGTGAAATAGTCATGTAAAACTTGTGTTGAATAGGAGTACTGTGGGCACAAGCATTTATGCAATGTTCGCGAACCCATGCATGGTTCACGCACCCATATTTAACATACAATATACCTTGTGTGGTGCGTACACGAATTAAAACATGGTTAACATTCGAGTTAAGGCTTAACTCTCATTTAAAATACTAGAACGAGAACATTGAAGATCATTTGCTTCGTTTGTGTGAAATACATGACAACTATACGTTAACTTCTCATGTAAACATAATAACTTGACTTGGGAACACGTACATTGGCTTATTAGTCGGA
Source organism: Tanacetum coccineum (assembly GCA_026074375.1). Classification (NCBI taxonomy): domain Eukaryota; kingdom Viridiplantae; phylum Streptophyta; class Magnoliopsida; order Asterales; family Asteraceae; genus Tanacetum; species Tanacetum coccineum. The sequence goes on from BQNB010012299.1 coordinate 24,193, forward strand.
AGCATGTATTAAATCGTGACTAATAAGTGGTAACGAGTGCTAAACGAAATTGTTAAAACCCTAGAATCAAAACTAGTAACCCAAGGACATTATCCGGGTCACCTTTGGGCTTGGCAGCCCATTAAGGGAGCCCAACAGGCCCATCAGACCTCGAAGGGAGGGCCTACGACTTATAAATAAGCTCTACGAGCTTATTAGGGACTAAGGGTGCTTATTGAAACTAACATGGACCTTGACACAAGCTAGAAACATAACCGGGAGTAACCCTTAACATCTTACTATGCCCATAAAACTTGTTTTTTCCCATAACCGCGACCATAAGCCACAAACAAGCGTCAAACAGCTATTTGTGTAGCTATACGAGCTTAATAGCATAGTTTAAAGGGCTAATGAACTTAAATAGTGATTAATGGGACCAAACCTATAACCTTTAAAACGTCTTTCGGGTCCTAATTGGCCCAGAAGCAATAACGAAGCTTATTATCTATTGATAAGTGTGACTACTAGCTGTATGTGTAAAAAATAACAAGTATCCCGTTAGAATAATAATCCATATGGAAACAGTTAAAAAACAACTCTTCCTATGTCCCCGTATCCACACTGAGAATTGAATTTGAATTTTACGTTAATGTTTGTTGTTTGATGCTTGAATATCTTTAGTTTTGTTTTGGTTTTTTATACTAATAAAATAATAAACTATAAACTATATTATAACTAAATAATAATAATAAGCAAGACAAATAGATCTAAGATATGAATAAAAAACAATATGCTTGTCAAGTGAAATAAATCGATCTTTAAATGTGAATTAGAGAGATAAAAGAGAAATTGGTACCGGCGTTTAAAAAAACCGTTTTCTCACAACGTTTGTTTATATTGAAAACAACCTTTATTTTGAATACAAATTACTTTAAAAAGATTATTGAATTAACACCCGTAAAAATATTATTCTCTCACGACGTTGGTGTATACGATATCTTATAAAAGTCTTAATTACTAGATTTGATGTTTGATTATTTTTCCGGCTTTTCCCTTCAAAATATTCAAATAAGAAATCTAAATAATCTGAAAATTATTAATCAACAATTTACTCTTTAATCCACACTTTAAGCTCACAATCACGATCACCTAACAAGCATAAAAAACGAAATCTAGCTTGATAATCATGACTAATAAACAAACAGGTTAATAAAAAGACATTTAACAAGATCTAATTCACACTAATAAACTAATTAGAATCGAAAGGGGGGAGAGAGGAAATAGAACCCGATAGAAGCAATGAAGACGATACAAACCACCCAATCATATAAACTAAAATAATACATAAGTTTATTTCTTTTTAGTTTTTATTTAACTAACTAGTTAATAAAGTGTAAACTTTATATACTAATTAATCTAATAAAAGCTAACAAGCTCTAAACTTAAGGTAAAATCAAGCTTATAAGACTCATAAGCTCCACGCCTCAAGAGTAGAACCGGGTTCGTCAAACAACAAGCCAAAAAGGGTCAAGACAAATAATAAACCAACCAACAAGCTGATTTCGCCAAATACCAACCGAATAGAAAACAAATTATTCAAACAAATAAATTTCCTCTATTACTACTCGAAATGGAGATGTAATTTTTAACAAATCAAGCTATATTACTCGTCATTTAAAGATAAAATCCATTCTAAACCTTTAAACTAAAAAAACTAATCCTATTTAAACCAAACTAAACCGAGTGCGATTTAATATTAACGAAGCTAAGAGTAATAAGCCAATAAGCTAACCAAACAACACTCGAATAGAACCAAAAATCCGAATCTAATCTACCTAGCAACACGAAATATGATACTCGATGAACAGTAAATCTGGATAATCTCTTTAAACCTCCGAGTCATCAATCAACGAATATCCAAAATCATACTTCATTACATAAAATGGTTCATTACAAATTAAACTAAATTATAACATCTAAAAAAACAAAAGATAAGATGATAGATAGCTATGAAAGATATTTTTCATCCCTAATCTAAGCTACTAACGAAAACTTTTTGCGGCTCAAAGTCTACGGAAAAATGTTTTATTTGATGAATTATTCACATCATGTTACTTGGAGTCTATGCAGATGTAGAAGTAAGTTTATTTTTGAAAAACTGGCTTCGGAACTCATTTTTGATTTCTTGTAATTATTCTGGCTCCTTGCTAGTTGTTTTTAATAAAAGTTGTCGTTCAAAAAAGAAAAAGAAATGAAAAATATTATACTAACCTACTGATACTTTTATCTATACTCTTACCTCTGAATCAAACAATAATAATAGAAGGATCAGATAAGAAATACTGTTGCCCCCTTTTTATTCTTTTTTTTGTGCGTCAATGCTAAGCAGTTAGCAAACTTGGGCCTCTTTTATATATATCAGGTAGCAAACTTGGGCCTCTTTTCCTTGTGGGCTGAGCTTTTAATTCCAACTGACGGGCCAAGTTATTTTTGATAAATATGGGTCGGTCCGACCCATATAAATGGTGTCGGGCCGGCCCAATAAAAGATGAAGGCACCGTTAAACTCGAATTTTCGCGCTCTTTTCAATGGCATGCTCGAGGAATTTTCACGACTTCATCTTGGCTTTGAATAGTAATTAAGCTTGATCAAATCGAGCCCGATAATTCCCGTTTCTGCTTTGTTTTCAATCCTTAGTACCTGCAAGACATAAAAACACAAACCAAACATATTTGCAATAATATTAAGCATATTTCATGTTTTTAGTCCAATTAATAGTGTTTTCCGGGGTATAAATGATGTGTGTTTTAGCACACATCAGATTCCCCCACACTAAGCCATTGCTGGTCCCACACGCAATGTTTATAATACACGCCCGGAAAGAAATAATTTAACCCCCCTTAACTAATAACCCCTCACAATCAAACAAGAACATAAAAGGTCCATTAAGAAGGTTCAAAAATCATTTAATTCGCAAGCGCCCCCATTTTAACCACTTATTCAACAATATATAAAACTAAGATAAAATTTATTTAAAAGGCTTTAAGAACGGGAGTTCGTCATCCTTGATTTTCACAATCCCCAAACTAAGCTTAAACGAAATCGCAGCTAGATATAAGATTAGATGCTAACACTACTCATAAACGCTAATTGGGTACGCATAGCTACTTTTCGCTCCCTTATTCCTAAATCCTCTAAGGATTTTATTATTATTATTGGTGACAAATAAATTATGTCCTTATTAATCTAAAGTAAACCCGGTTTAGACCATAATTAATTTGAAATCCTTTCATAAAGAGACGATATGGTGAGAATAAGGTCTACATTAAGGTTCTAATTTCACATGATTTAGGGGTTATCCTTTTTATTTCATCCGAAACAACTCAACTACGAGTCTAGAGACGGAGGCTTTATTTAGATAACCCCGGAGTCGAAATTTGGCTTTATTATTATTATTATTATTGCAACATTATTAAACCTCGGTCCTTTAAACAACTGCCACATCAGTATGCGAGCTGACCATGGTCCAGGAGTCTTATTTCGACCTCGGTGATCCTCGACCTTTTTGAAGGCTGCAACATCGGTTGTGAGCTCTCAAGAATGCAACAAACTTTTAACAGACTAGGATATATTATTCTTACTATGTGGCCCTTCCTTTTGAAGACTGCACATACGTTGTGAGCCCCGGCAAGAGGCATTAAAACTTTTATCAGCCCACAAGTTATTAAATTATTATATTATAATTAAATGCCATCCAACCCTTTAAACGACTACTACAATCGGTTATGAGCCGCAAGAAGGTAGTGGTCTTATATCGGCTTTGGTTATTCACATTATTATTAAATTTTAGCCAAATTTCAATCATGTGGGTCGTATTAAAACTTCCCACATTGGTTATGCGGAGCCGACCATGGACCAGGAGTCTTATTTTCCACCATAACCACTGACAAAACCTTGATGTTTACCTTACTTTCCCCAGAAAGAATCTTACGAAGGGAATATAAACTAAGAAATGCAAAAACTAAAGAAACTTTATTTAATTAACAATTATACATTATTAAGCTAGTGGGAAGCAAAAAACCACAATTAACCTCTATGAGATCTAAATGAAATCCAACTACCCACGCTTAGCATCTAACTTATATTCAACTCTATCATTTTTTGTTCTTTGCAAAATTTTAAAGTTAAGCAAACGCTAAGTCTCGAAAGCTAAGAGGAAAGCTAGAGTTTAAAACTCGGTCAAGTCAAAAGCTACCTAATTCTACGGGCCTACTTATTTATATATTTTTATATTTTCATCATCTTTTTCATTTTATATATATTTATATATATATATATATATATCATAATAAAACAATAAAAAATTTATTTTGGTCAAAACGAGGTTGCGTGGGAACACATATAGGCACACTAAGATCATATTTTGACAGAAATCCCCACTTAGAGTGGAACATTGGCCTCAATGTTTATAAATATCGGGTTTTACCCCCACACTTAGGATTGAAAAAGGAAAATGCAAAAAAAATACCAAGTGTGAAAGGGGAAACACAATAATATACATGATTAGGATTAAGAATTCCATAATTAGCAGAAAATCAAAAGTCGAATGATTGGAGGATTGAAACAAGCACGGGTCTTCATGATCTTAAGGAATCCTGCAAAAATGAAACCACATACCATAGAAAGAAGCACGCCCCCACACTTGGGCTATAAAATATCACACTATTATTAATCAAGAGAATAGAAAGAAGAAAAGACACGGGTTACCTCCCGAGAAGCGCTTATTTTTGTGCGAGTCTCTAGCTTGACTCTCCCCGAATTCCTTTGTCCTTGGGGCAGAAACAAAAGAATGGAAAAATAACCATCGGATTTTCATATGCCATCGGCTTAAGAGAAAAATGAAAAGTGGAAATGTTAGGGTCAAAAATAGTATCCTCACTCCCGAAGGAGAGAAGAAAAGAAGAATCCTCAAAAGTTAACTTCACAAGTGTCAATGAAAAACTCTTCTTATAAATCTCGGGGTCGAAAACTTTGTCCTCGATCATCAAATCATCATTATCAGGTTCATCCTTTAATCTTCTTGGGTTATGATCTAAAAACACCTCGAGAGGGAGAATAGGGCTAGTGTCATCAATAAGCAAACTCTCAAGATAAATTATATCTCCCTCTCTGATTATGTTAACTGTTCTCAATATGTAGGAAACTATCCATATCTAGAAAAGATCGTCGGATTTCATTAAATTACGCCTCTGGGTCGAAACATTCATCTATCTTTAGCATCGGAAAAGAGGCATTGTGACTACAAGCGGGCTCATCAGGTTGGAAACATTAAGATCTTGCAACTCAATGTCCTCTTAACACTCTCATCAAAGAGGATTTTAAGTCACTAAGAGATCTATCGTCGTTTAAATTTGAAAGAGGGTATTGATGTAAATTGAAATCTTCTGGAGGAACGTCCTCATCGGATAGTAACTCGTTATCACTAGAGGTAAAATCATTTGAATCGAAAAGAGGGTTAGAGAAAGTCATAGATTTTTCCTTAAAAATGGGAGAGAAATCATCACTCGAAGGTAAAACGCTCTCACTATCACTCCCGAATGTATCCTCGGACTCTCTTGGGATTGTTATAAGGTCCTCAACACTAGTCTTTATGAATTCGTCTGATTCCTTTTCAGGATTAGTGCTAAGTTCCTCATTCCCCATTATGAGAGAGTCCTCGAGCTCCATAATAGAAGACACGAGTGCGAGAGCAATAGACGGAGAAATTTAAGGCATATCTTTTAAAGGAATAGAACACTCCTCGTCATTATCGTCATCATCGTAAGTAAAATTGAAATGTCTCGAAGGCTCAGGAATATAAGTACTAATATTAGCCGCCTGCTTCCGTTGAATTACCATTTCACAGAATGATCGCACCATGTTGAAAATTTCATTATATGACTCTTCTAGTTTATCCTATCCATCGTGCACATCACTTATCCTTTGCTGATTAAGATCTTCTTGATGATTGATGAAATACTGCGGGGGTTGGTCAAAACCAGAATTGTTAGAATTATTGAAATTTTGGTTCATCGATTGACATTGAAAACTTTCATGAGGACCCCCACAGTTTTCACAACAAAGATATTATTGAGAAAAACTCAGTGAATTTTGTGGATAATAATTGTCACTAAAGTTCTGATTGTAGCACGGTTCCTGCTCATAGACAAGCGGTAACCGTGGCAGACAATCAAAACCATAGTAAGAATCATTCCCACATAACTCACACGAGTATGTCTCGTACTTGGGTTGTGGAGGTTGGTTGAAGAAGTTCGATGTTTCATTGGAGGTGGGTAAGAAAAATCGGGATGTGTGTCATTATAAGAATAAGGATTTGGGTCATAGACAAACTCATTTCCGGATCCTACACTGCTACAAAATACACACAAACAAGCCCGACAGTTTCCACCATTAAAGAGACCTCCACACCACGAGCAACCAAAATGGTTATATGAAAACATGTCGAAGAATTAAACGGATAAGAGGGTTAAGAAGATAAGAATTAAATGAATAAGGGGATAAAGAAGATTATTTTTGAAATTTTTTATAAAGATAATATTAATAAAAATATTTTTGGTATTTTTAATATTTATAAAAGAAAAGTAAAAATAAAATAAGAAGAAAAATATTTTTGGATTTTTATATTTTTTATAAGAACGAAAATAAACTTTCCGAATAAAGATGCTTCCAGGCTCGAACACAAACAAACCCGAAAAATCGCTACAACCCTCCGCAGCGGCGCCATTTTGAATCTAGTCGTTTTTTACACGTATCAAATTAACCCTCAAATAATATAGTATATAATATATTATATATATATATATTTATATAAATATATACTATGATAGTATATATATATATAATTATACTTATAAAATACATAAATAATACATAAGCAAAGTATCATACACATTATTCTTAGGAAAGAATTATAAGTAATCAACACGGGTATCTTTCTCCTCGGTGAGAGGTGAATGGAAATCTACGTTCAAGTTGTAAATCGAGCTTGATTGTCATTTAAATTTTTGGTTTTGGTATTAAACTATTTTTATATTAAAAATTAAATTAATATTAATTCTAAGATTTAAAACTACAAGATTATACTAAAATTGATCTAAAAGTTATAAATTACAAATATGCTTAAAAAGATATAAATGACTAATATGTTTGCTAAGTGACGTGAAAAGTTCATCAAGTGTGAATTAAGGTTTATTTAACGAATAAATTTCCTTAGAAAAGATAATTATCTTCCAATGTTGGTTTATTTTGATAAAAATCTCTTAAAAAGATATTAATTACTAGATGTCTAGTTAGACTATTTCTTTGGCTTTTGGCCTTTGAAACATTCAAACTATAAATCTAAATAATCAAAGATTATTTATTAATTAAACCCTTTTTCAAATCCATACTTAATTCCCAAATCACTAAATCACTTAACAAGCACTAATTAAACTACTCACTATTCATAATGATTAAACAAACAAAGCTAAACATTTTAAAAATAAGCTATACTAATCAATTGAAAAAGGATAGAAAATGGAACCGAATTGAAGACCCGCAAATAAACGAATACCACCCGATTTATTTAGCTAAAACAAATAATCAAATTCGGTCTAGCTAAATAAATCCTTAAGCTCCACGCCTCCTGAGTTGACTGGTACCAAAAGCAACATAAAAAAAACACTAACTGTTACCATAATAAAAATTTTACACAATTACTAATTAGCTACTAATTTAAATCATACGACACATTTTGAGTTAAACAATCCAGTGAGGCCCAATAATCCAAACAGAGGCCCTAACTAGTGAAACAAAGCCCAAGATACAAATTAAAATTAGTAGGCCTAACAATTCAATCCAAGGCCCAATAGCTATTTAAGCTAAACGTAGGTCTAAATGATCAGTGCGTGGGGAATCAAGAACTAGATACTTAAAATTAACAACTATCAACGAGATTAAGCTACAACTAATTAAACGATAAGCACTTAATCTCTTATTTCTTTTGACTCATTGAACTGTTTAGATGTAGTCTCAAACCAAGTTTAAGCATCTACATCCCCCAATATGGTATCTTGGCACCTGGGACCACTACCTAAACTAATTCCCTAAGAACTTGGCTCATTAAGTGTTGCCATAAAAATGCAAAGCCCCCTATGTGTGGAAAATAAAAATTAGGATTTCTCCCGATTACGCAAAAAGAGAACCCTTCCTTGCAAACCTTTGCTCCCAAAAGAAATCTGACCCCAGAACAGTTATTTTGGTCCATAGATCGACAACAGAAAAAAGGCTCGAGACCTTTAGCTCGAAAACCAATTTTCAACTGGACAGTGTATCCACCCAATACTTTCCATGTCTTGCTTGTCCCTGAGAATTCCCTTCCAACTAAAAGTCAAGGGAGGCATTATCTTTATGTAACTCACACAATACTTTTTAATGAATTTGACATACTTGCAAACTGAATCACCCCATCAGGCATGACAGGACGGGGGGAGGAGGGAAGGGGGTAAAAGAGGTTTTGAGCATACGGAAAAGATGTTACCTCACTGAAGTTATTACATTTTTTCAAAACTCTTTAAAGGAACACTTTGTTGGAGTAAAACTAAAAAAAAAAAAAAGCCATCTTTAAAGAGGTTAAAGTATGGAAAAAAAAGATTTTTGTCAAATGAATACGAAGTGGACCAGAATTCTGTAGACAAAGCACAATGTGCTGAATGAAATTGGAAAAGAAAAACCTTCTCATTGAAAATGAGAATTGATTGTTAAATCCTGTACTGTCGAACTCAATGCAGTATGTTGTGGACAAATCCCGTTGTCTAGATCTTGAAGCTGATGTGTCTATAGTGTCATGATGAGTCAAAACTTATTTCAAACTAGAAGGGGAATAACCTAAAATCTGCAATTAAGTTTCAACAAATTTCAAGATTGTTTTGATAATAAAAAATCACAAGCATCACCGGAAGCTCCTGATTTAAGATCGTTCTTTAAAATAAAGAACACTCGAACATCAGATTCAAGAAATGGGATAACGTGATTGGACACTTAAAGATATAGGTCACTATGTGGAAGCAAGAAAGAAAGTCTGTGAGCCTTATAGTGCTGTAGAATGGGGTTACACGCAACTTATTGAATAAAATAAATTGCGATAGATTAGATTTAGAAAAGGTTTTTTTTTTAAACAACATTACAAGGAAATGTTTTTATTCTTTAAGATCTTGCGTACTCCACCACAAGGGGAAAAGACATCTTTCCATGTTGAATGAGGATTGAGAGTATAAGCTCAAATTGAGATTAGCAAAGCGCCTTGTTTCACCAGTGAACTATGTGCAAGACCAAAAAGGTTCTTTGCTACCTGGCATGTATGCCATAGACGTAAAAAACCCATCCATCATCCCCTTAAGAGCAATAGGAGTGCTCATTTAAACTATATCGGCCATCTTATGGAGGAGTGTAGAGAATCGGTTAGGGAGATCTGTAGAGCGAAGCTTTTTTAGAGCTAGTTTAAAAAATGGATTTGTCACTTCTTAACTTGCTTGCGAATACACTAAGTTATCTCTGGGGAAAATTGTTAGAATGTGTGAGTGATTGGAAACTTGCCACAAAAAATTTTCAATGAAAGAGATAACCAAGGCTCCACTCTACACATGTTACTAGGAAAAAAAGCAAGTTCGTTTAAAGTGGAATTAAACCAGAATCTTCTTCTAGCTACACACAGAAACAAAACAATGGTGCACCACGGCGAGTTCAAACTGACTTAATATCCCTGTGCTTTCTTTCCTTTACTGGAGGTAATCGATTCACTGGAAGCAAGAAAGCGGGTCATAGCCTAGAAGCAATACAAAGATGAAAAATAGGACCCTGCTGGCTAAGAAGGAGTATAGAAGGATAGTAGAGTTGCATTAGGACCAAATAGGTCAGTTTGGAAAAAAGTGAATTCGGCGTTGATTGATTTCTAGCTATTAGCTTAATGCGTGTTGTAATTTAATTCGAATTATGAATCTGTTAAACTCTGTAAGTTATGAATGTGTGTTGTTAAATGTCTTGAAATTTTGTGATTGCTACACACCACAGTTTGAATTGTCTTGCATATAGTGAAACAGATCTTGGAAAACCCAATAGCAAAACTTGTCTCGATACAGTTTTTTAACACGATCCAAACAGATTGGAAACCAAAAAGCAAACTGTCTGACAACAAGTTAGTCCCAAAACCCAAAGGGTTTGGAAAGCTACAGGGAAGAAACTTTTTTTTTACAGTATTGGTTATCATTGGGAGACCCACGGAAAGATAACTTACTCTTAGGAAATACTTGATTGTGGTTTCAATGGAGACCCACAGGGAAAGAAAATTTACCTTAGGAGAAATGCTAACCAAAATAATAGGACCCCAACAAAATTGTGGGAACCGATATTCCAAACTATCCAAAACTCGGAATGTTTTCAAATGCAGCGTCGTACAGCGTCATGCTGTGGTATCTGGAATCGGGGTGCTATTGCTCCAAACATATGACGGGGTATAGTCAAAGCTCATGGATTTTTGTGAAAGTTCATCGGGTCACTTCGTGTCAGATTCGGGAATGAACCATTAGGAGGCTTCATGGGATAATGGAGATTATGGTTATGGGTGATAGTGTGATCTAAAGGGTATATGATTCTACGTGGTAAGGACTGGGACACAATTCTATTCTTGTAGGGCCAATTTTTGTGATTTATGATCTTGAGGTGGCCTTCAGAAATAAGCATACATTGCTTTGTTCGTGATCTTAATGGTTCAGATATCCTTAAAGGTTAGTCGTTCTAGGCACCAAATTTGTACACGTTTCGATTGATGAAATGTATGAAGTCTTTCTCCGATATGCTTGCTGTCCAAAGCTTCCAGTCCAAATCATTGGTTTATGGCATCGTCGTTTAAACCATTTAAACTTCGGCACGGATAAATGATCTTGCTCGGAAAAGAATCTGGTTAGAGGCCTACCCAGATTGAAGTTTTTGAAAAGGATCATCTTCTTGCTCAGCCCTGACGTCAACTTGAAAAAAAGCAAGAAAAAGAAGTATTCCCACAGACCAAAATCTGGGAAAACACAAAATATGGAAAAAAAGGGTTCTTCTACCATTCACATGGGTTCTTGTGCGGTCCATGAGAGTTCGAGAGCATTAAAGGAAAGAAATACATCTTAGTCATCGTGGAAGACTATTCAAGATTTCACATGGGTTAAATTCTTGAGGTCAAAGGATTGAATACACCTGCGTTTGTCACCAACTTCTTAAGCAAAATACTGGTTGGCCTCAAACAAAACAGTTATGATTCCAATCAGCACAGATATTGCGAACAGCAATTTAAATTTCGTCAACCGTGATGGCTCTGTTGATACTATGTTGTGTTGGTACATAATCTCATCAAATGTCTGTTCGAGGAACTCCTCAACAAAATGCGTTGTTGAAAGACTTAATCGTTACTACTGGTGGAAGCAGCTCAACTATGATGATATTCATCGAAAAGCTCCCATGTTTCTATGGGCAGAAGCTGTAGCCCCCACTGCATTGTTTATACACAAAATCGATCACTAATTCATACTGCATAACAAAAACCCCGTTTGTCTTGTGATGAGAAGAAGCCTGATCTCAATTCTTCCTGAGTAGAATTTGGTGCTCTGTGTGCTATACTACGATATGATAGCGGAAAAAATATAGGTGGGAAAATTTCAAGCAAAGCTGACACTTGGAATTTCCGTTGGGGTTGTTTTGCTACCTAGCAGGAAGGGCTAGGTAGGGGGATATAGGATCTACAAAAGATAACTCGCTCGATATTTATGCGAAACAATTCACGTCACCTTCGATATGGATGGCTCAGACAATGGCTCCTGTACGTATAAGTTCAGGGCCCGTACCTGTCATTTAAGCACTTCATGTGGTCAACTCAAAATCGGGCTATTGCTCCAACCGACAAAGAGCTGGAAATGTTATTTCAACCGATGTTTGATGAACACCTTGAACAATCTCCCGTTGATGAACAAGTACCTTCTGCTACTGAAGTAAATGCTCAAGTTGCCCCACCAGGTACATCTTTGTCTACAACAATTGCACAAGATGCACCGTCAACAAGTGCCTCATCGTCAAATCCGAATTCGTATCTTCCAATCCAACACAGAAAGGAAATTCCAGAAGAACACCCCAATCATTCACGATGTTCCCATCCCTCACATTTAAATCCTCTGTTCCTGGGGAGATCCAGGTTCGGCACAATCATCATCAGGGAATGATAAGGCAGTGGAACCCAACCATGATAACTACCCTCCAGATCATATCAGAAGATGGACCAAAGATCATCCTCTGGATAACATCGTTGGCAATCCCTCTCGTCCTGTATCAACCAGAAAACAGTTAGCATCCGATGCTTTGTGGTGCTGTTTCCATACTGAACGTCAAAGTCGAACCCAAAGAACTTCAAAAATGGCCCGTGTAGAAGACTGCTGGTTTCAAGCCATGCAAAATGAAGAAATTCATGAATTTGATCAGACTTGAAGTATGGGATTAGTACCTCGCCCCAATTTTATGTTAATGGTTATCGCTTTCAAGTGGATCTACAAAGTAAGCTTGTGAATTATGGTGATGTACTGAAAAACAAAGGCTCGGGGTTAGTTGCCAAAAAGGATATCGTCTGGAGGACAGTTAATTGATTTGAAGAATAGTTTTGCTCCAGTGGCACGGATATGAAAGCATTCAGAATATTTCATTGCAATGCTGGCATACCCAAGAACATGATCATATACCAGATGATGTCAAAAACTGCTTTCTAACGGTGATCTTCAAGAAGACTGTCATTTGTCTGTAAACATGAAGGATTTGAAGATCAGGCAAATCCTACTCTCGTTATCGTCTGAAGCATGAAAGAAAAGCTCTGTAGGGCTTAAGCTATGCACCTAAGGGGTGGTATTAGGACACATCTTCAAAGTTCCTGATGGCAAATTAATTTCTTCTAGGGTGCCGTGGTGGATCCAACGTTATTCACAGCAAATCAGGCTAAAACGCATTCTTTACTTGTTCAAATTTACGTAGAGATGACATCTTTTTTGCCTCCAACAAGATTTTTTATGCGTGTAACATATTTTCAAAAAAGATGAGCTCATATTTTCATGAAGTCGAGATGGGACAAAATGTAGTTTTTCTTAGGCCTATAACAAGTTTCTCAAAGTCCCGGAGGCATCTTTATTAACCAAGCGAAATATGCTCTCGAAACCTTTAAGATATTATGGATATGGAATCTTATCTGACCCTGTCGTACACAATGGTGGATCGATTGAAACTGGACGAGGGATCTCTTGGGGATCCAGTTGACAAAACTCGATTTAGGAATGGTTGGTCCCTAATGTATCTTTAAGCCAGTAGGACCGACCTTGTCTTCGCTGTTTGCATGTGTTGCTAGATATCAGGCTAAGCCTAACCAAAAAGCACTTTGCAGCTATCAAGACGTCGTCTTCTCGGTACTTTGAAAGGAACATTTCAATGGGGGTCTTTGGTATCGGAAGGACTACGCCATGTCAACTAACAGATTTTGCAGAAGCTTAGAAGATGCGGGATCATGCGGGGATGTCAAGATTCCTAAGAAGTAGTGTCGTCGGGAAGTAAGTGCTTGTTTCTGGGAGATAGATTGGATAGCGGTCATCAAAGAAACAAACGAAAGCACGGGGAATATCAATACGACAGAGGCTGAATACTTAGCCTTTGGCTGGATGTTGAGCCAAATCCTTTGGATGCGATCCAGCTTAAAGGATAAGGTATTGTCTTCAATAAATTCCTCTGTCACTGTGATAACCAAAGTGCTATGCTCTGTGCTTTGCTGCAACAACGTTCCAGCACTTCTCGCTCTAAAAACACATTTGACATACGGACCATTTCATACGAGAGCAAGTGGGAAAAAATAGAGTGGTAGACTCTATTCGTGGGAAGGGGAAAACGAAATTATCAACTTGCAGATATTTATGACCAAAGCATTACATTGCGGTGAATGGTTTCGTATTTCTTCTTCCACACCTAGGAATGAAGAGTTTGGTAACCTGAAGGCTACTCTCTAAAGTATTATGATGGTTTGGGGTTGGTTTTTAGTTTGTATTTATAAGTCTTGTGATTAAATGAATATTTTTAATTTAAATAATATTTACCCACCCACACACACCCCACCACACAATATCGGTTATATTTCGATTTATGGCTCTATGTTTGTAAAGACGTTGTGATTGTTTAGTTTTGTTTAGGTGCTTTTTTAGAGGTGTGGTTGGATCTATTTTTATTAATAATACTAATTTTTTTTGTTATGAGATCAGTTCGGTTGTGTTCTCGAGGGGGGGTGGCTGGTTTGGTGTTGTGTTCTCTTCTCCCCGGTTTGGCTGGTTATCATCTTCCTTGAGTAAACTAATACTCTCAATGATTAGCAAGCGAGATACACTGCAGATGTGTATCTACTTGATGCTTGTGAGTGTGTTTTGTAACCACTCACCACCATATAAAATACTAAAGAAAATATTATAATATAATAGAGAGGAGTCTCCGCAGATAGATATAATTGATATTTGATGAGAATTTTTTGTGTTGAGAGATAGAAGATGTGATGTGTCTCAACATATTCTATATATGTCAAAATAGTAGAAATAACAATATAACAAATGTTATAACCCAGCACTCATCCCTCCACGTAAGTACGTCACTACTCCTCTCAAGAGAGATCTATTCGCTCCAAAAATTACAACAATCTCACGAACGGGTTGAGATAATGTCTGGCGATGATTTTTGTGTAGTTTTATTGGTTAATTGTGTTATACCACAATTTATTATTTATTATTTTTCACCTACCCCTATTTTATTTTAAATTTATATTATATACATTCTTACTTTCCATACCGCTGTGTAAGGGTTGGCTGCTGTGGCAATTGTTTAGTATAGCTCGCTTTTTGTATATTGACAAGTGTAGAGTTTGGTGGGCCTATGATATTTAAATTTGTTGTGTGGAATCGTAGTCATTATAATATCTATGTATGGTTCATATTGATAATTGGTATTATTGTTTTAGTTGTATTTTATGGTAAAATTACCTAAATTAGTTATGTGATGTCTGTAGTGTTACTTATTAGGTCACCCCCCCCCCCCCCCCATTGTTTTATAGTGGTTTTTTTGCGTTATGTTTATTTACTTTAATTTCAATTCCATGATAATTTTATCATTTTGTTAATGGGATGTTTGTTTTTTAATCCCCCCCCCCCACCCCCCCCCCCCCCCCCTTTATCTTGTTATTTTATTTTTGAGAGGTTTTCACACACTGGGCTTTAGTGTGTATTGTGGAGGTTTGTACGTGTATATAAATCCCCTTCTTTTTCCCCCAACTGGGTGTAGTATTTAAATAACCTGGAGCAACGTGAAAGCTATAATTGACGACTGAGTACTGCCCAGCACCGAAATCGAATAGAGGAACAAGAGCTCTGGATCTGACTCTGAAGGAGATGATATCGAGCTTTACAGCAATCGCTTCCATGAATAGTTCTGATGTGTCCGAATGATGCCCAATGAAAGCAGAAGATTGGAAGTTTCATTCGTGGGTTTCCTGAAGGAATCAAAGGAAATATGATTTCTTCTAAACCTGCGACCTTGCATGAGGCAATCAACATGGCCCGTGCACTGGTCGAGCAATCAGTTCAGGGTAAGGCTGCTAGAATTAGTGAAAGTAATAAAAGGAAATGGGAAGACAACCAAAGGAACACCAATAACAATAACCATAACTACAACAATAACCACAACAACAACCAGAACCGCAACCGAAACAACAATTATCCCCAGCAAAGAAAAATAGGAGCAGGACCTGTCAGGGCATATGCTGCAGCCCCAGCTGGAGGAAGGATTTATGCTGGAAATTTACCAAAGTGCAATCGATGCAACTTACATCATCATGGACCGTGTCCTCAAAGGTGCCAGAAATGTCAAAAATTGGGTCACCAAGAGAAGGATTGTAGATTCGGGGTCCAGGGTGCAGGTAATAACTTCCTGCAAAATATGACATGCTTCGGGTGTGGTGAGAAAGGACACCTCAAGGACAAGTGTCCAAAAGCAAGGAACCAGCAGAATGATGGAGCTCGTGCTAGAGCTTATGTGGTGGTTGAAAATCCGCAGCAGAATCCGAATGTGGTCACGGGTTACGTTTTCCTTAATAATCAATCGCTTGTTTTCTCTTTGATTCTGGTGCTGAGAAGAGTTTTTGTATCTTCTGGTTTACGGCTTTTATTGTTAATTGCCCAAACCGCTGGAACACTAATTTATGAAAATCGAATTAGCAGACGGAAAAGTTGTTAGCACCAATACCATTTTATGTAGTTGCACCTTAGTCTTATTAAATCACGTCTTCAAAATAGACTTGTTGCCAACCCAACTAGGAAGTTTTGATGTTATCATTGGAATGGATTGGTTGGCATACTACCGAGCTCTCATCGATTGTTATGAGAAGATTGTCCGTATTCCTCTTCCGAATGGCGAGATTCTTGAAGTTCAAGGCGAGAGGCCGGAAAAGGATCTTGGATCACTTGCATGTATCAAGGCTGATGAGAAAAAGCTTGATGAATCCGCAATTGTCCTGAGATTTCCCGAAGTATTTCCAGATGATTCTGTTGGGTTTACATCATGTGCGAGTGGTCGAATTCGCTACGATCTGATCCCGGGCGCATCACAGTTGTTAGAATCTTCCATACCGGTTAGCCCATTCAGAAATGTGAATTGTCGAACCAGCTCTAGAACTTCAAGAGAAGGGTTTTATTCGACCAAGTCACTCAACCTTGGGAGCAACCTGTGCTCTTTGTCAAAGAAGAAGGAACGGTTCGATGAGAATGTGGTATTGAATACAGGGACTAACAAGTTGACTATAAAGAACCGTTAACCTCTTTCCAGAATGATGAATTGTTGATCAATTTACAAGGGGCGTGTGCTTCTCCAAGATAGATCTTCGTTCAGGATATCATCAGTTGTGAGGTCGAGAAGAGGATTTAGACCGAAGAAGCGTTTAGAACCCGATATGGCCATTTTGAGTTCACAGTCATGCCATTTGGGATGGACAACGCGCCAGCATATTTATGGACCTTAATGACCGAGTCTGCAAGCCGAATTGGACAATTTGTAATTGTGGTTATTGAGCATTTTAATCTACTCCAAGTCAGAAGAAGAGCACGAAGTCCACCTGAAGACAATTCTAGACTTACTCAAGACAGAGAAGTTGTACGCCAAATTTTCAAAGTGCGAATTTTGGTTGAAGGAAGTTCAGTTCCTAGGACATGTGGTCAACCAAGACGGTATCCACGTGGATCCTAGCAAGGTTGACTCAGTCAAGAACTGGAAGACCCCTGAGTCACCAACAGAAATCCGTTCATTTCTAGGATTGGCAGGTTACTACCGAAGGTTTATCGAAAATTTCTCCAAGATCGCAAAGCCCCTCACCCTGTTGACTCAAAAGAATAAGGCATATGTGTGGGGCGATAAGCAAGAGGAAGCTTTCAATTTCTGAGGAGAAGAAAATTATGCAATGTCTGTGTTAGCACTCCCCGATGGACCCGATGACTTTGTGGTCTATTGTGATGCATCAAAACAAGGTTTTGGGTGCGTGCTGATGCAGCAAGGCAAAGTGATAGCATATGCGTTCAAGACAGTTGAAGATACACTGAGAATAATTATACCCCACCCACGACTGGAATTGGGTGCGGGTGCGTGTTTGCTCTATAAAATCTGGAGACATTATCTTTATGGTACGAAAGTGTCATCTACACTGACCACAGAGTCTCCAGTACATTATTTGATAGAAAGAGTTGAATATCGCCAAAGGCGGTGGATCGAGCTTCTTAGTGATTATGAATGCGAGATCAAATACCACCCAGGCAAGGCAAATGTGGTGGCAGATGCCTTGAGCAGAAAAGAAAGACTCAAGCCGAGACGAGTACGTGCTATGAGTATTACTATTCATTCTGGACTTAAGGCTCTAAGATTTTGGAAGCACAGAGCGAAGCTTCCAAGGTCTCAAAGCCCAGTGAATGGTCTAAGAGGATTAGAACGACACTGTGAGCAACGAGATGATGGGAATTTTACTCTTTGATGTATCGGGATCATCAACTTGGAGACTGTAAGGAATTTAATCATGATGAAGCTCATACATCTAGATAATCTAGTAATCCGGGTGCAGATAAGATTACTATGATATGAGAGACTTTGTATTGGGTGGCCTGGTATGAAGAGAGACATTGCTGAGTACGTTAGCAGATGTCTTACATGCTCTAAGATTAAAGCCGAACACCAGAAACCCTCAGGACTTCTTCAGCAACCAGAAATTCCTGAGTGGAAATAGGAAAAGATACAAAGTTGCCTAAAAGCAGCAGTGGGTATGATACGATTTGGGTTCAATCTGTGGATAAGACTGAGCCTAAGTCGGTCATTTTCCTACCTATTCGTGAGGACTACAAAACAGAGAAGCTGGCAAAGATTTATGTCAACGAGATTGTAGCGAGACATGGTGTGCCGGTGTCAATCATTTCAGACCGTGATGGTCGATTCACGTCACACTTATGGCAAGCTCTTCAGGAAGCATTGGGTACAAGACTAGACATGAGTACAGCTTACCACCCTCAGACCGACGGGTCAGATGTGAACAGTATATTCAGAGCTGGAGGATATGCTTCGAGCATGTGTTATGGATTTTGGTGGTAGTTGGGATACTCATCTTCCATTGATTGAGTTTTCTTATAATAACAGTTACCACACGAGCATTAAGTGTGCACATTCGAGGCTCTGTACGGGCGAAAAATGTAGATCCCCCGTGATATGGACTGAAGTTGGAGAAAGTCAGCTTATTGGACCAGAAATTGTGCAAGAAACGACTGAAAAGATTTTCAATCAAGGAAAGATGAAAACGGCAGAAGTCGCCAGAAAAAGCTATGCTGATAAGTGGGACGTAAGCCTCTTGAATTTAACACGACTTTTTACGTTTATTTTGTTGATTGAATAATTCTTTACGTTCATTCTTTTTGACTACTTCTGCGTTTGTTCGGATATTCTTTATACTTGTTATGACCTATCGCTTTACAAACAATCTCGATGTCAACCTATAGACCATTTTGTTGTCACCCTATGAGCTACTTCACGTTTACTTTACTGACTATTTCATTTCGTTATAAAACTATTTGATACATTTCCTACATCACACTATTTTGACGAAAATGAGCATTACATCATTGGACCTCAAATATACATAGCTTAATCACCTATGTATATTTGGTGCATAGACTGATTACCTATGCATTCAGGAAAGACCATGTCATGCTGAGAGTAATCACCTTAAAACCTACACCTCTTCATCAACACAATTCCGGATAAAATATCCGCATCTTTTCTCCGAACCCGTACCTTCGTCAAATGTCGCAACTTGAGCCTTGAGGACAAGGCTCATTTAACGGGGAAGGACTGTAACATTCCATATTTTCAGGTCATTTACAATACTATTTAATTTCACTATTTATTTTTTTTCTCGTACGCGTTCACTTTTAATTTTAATCGTTAAGCTAAATCGCGTAGACTGAAAATGATCATACAATATAAACGGGCATTAAACAATTAAATGTTTACATCAAGCAAGTGTTATATGATTATTATGAGGATAATTAATAACTTTGTTCATCTTATTTTTATTGGTTACGTAAAATGCTTACGTTTCACGATAAAATGCGTTTAGGCATACCCGGAAGTTCTAAAACCTAACTACGCCTAAACGAATACCCACGATTATACCCAATACTCAAAATAATCAAATATTACATCTTATATATATATATATGCCGAAAATTATAACGCCCCACTTTAAAAGAAATAAGCAAGACCTTACAAATTTCAAGTATACACTTTAATAACAAAAGCTACAACTTATATTTACTTATACTTTCAACAAAACAAGTAAACTTTCATCCATTTTATGCAAGATAATAACTAGATAATTACCAACACACTCCTCATTTTCATGGGATGTTCTACACTTTTAGAAACAAAGACCATAAGACTTCCCTAAAACCCTCTAAGTGTTTTTGACTAGTCTTTAAGTATATAATGCCTTATACTAGTTAATATACACATCTCATTTGTAAATGTGTAAAACACAAAAAACCTCTCCTTTTCCACCTCCTAGCTCACGGCATACCTCAAACCAACACCAAATCCATATAAAATTTTATTTATCACATTTACACACATACCTACATCATATCTAAGGCATACCATGGAAGTTTGAAGGCTTGGTTAAGCATTTTCAAGGCTCAAACTAAGTTAAGGTTTTCTTGGAAAACTATGATTTTCACTCTTTATTTTCAAGTTAAGGTTTAAATCACAAGGGTGTGATTTGTTTGTCCTTCTTTACTCATCATATTAAGGTCATTTAAAAAGCTCTCATATCTTTACTTTCATGATTTTTATGTTCATATTATGTTATATGGCTCATCACCATCTAGGAAACTTTTAAGCATGTAAAAGGGTTTTTACTTGTGATCAAGGTTTTGTATACTTTTACTTATGATATATGAATGTTAATATCATGTTATAAATGGAGTATAAGTATTGTACACTTATTGGTTATGTATAAACAAGTATTTATATCAAATTAATAGTTAAGAAAGGTTACTTATTAAAAGTTATAAGTAAAGTGTTGTAAGGACTTGTGACTTGATGTCATGGAACAAACAATGGACAAAATAAGGACTAATGGACACTATATATGTAGAATGGTGATCTAAGAAGTATGGTAATAGAACTTGTTAACAAGGTGTTAACTAAAAAGTTATAAAAACTAGTTTTCAACACATTTTATCAATTATCTCCAAACTTTCTGTTTTGGTTCAAAAAATAATGTATATTTTTATATTTTATAAACTAGTACCTCTCCTGATGATTTCCAAATATTAAAGAACCTCAGATAAAAAACATATTTATAACGAAGAAGATACGTTAATTACGAGTTTACGATAATTAATACTTTTATAAAAAGTTACTGTTCATCAGAGACATTTATTTTTGGAAAACATCATAAATAAATAGAACTTTTAATTACGAGAACGTACTCGAAAGAATCGCTAAAAACGGAGCTATAACGAATAAGATACGCCATTTACGGGTTTTACGATAACTAAACTATAAAAATAACTTTATAACTGCCATGAACAGTAAAAGTACTGTTCACCAGAGGACATGAAATATAAAAATGTCATATTTTGATACGTCATCTTAATACGAAAGCGTGGACATAAGAAACGTAAGAAACGGGCTTAAAACGAGAAAGTTACGCACTATTCTATAACTTGTGCACTATTTCCTGAGATGAATAGTGTTGGTTCGTTTTTTTTATAAATTTTTGCGAAACATTTTAGAATCATTTATATAATATTTATACACGTCTTAAACTTTATAAATGTTATTTTACAAAGACAATTGAATTATATATTCGATTATACGAGCTTAAATACATGGCATTTATTTATCAAATACGATTTAATCATTATTTCGCAAATACAATTAGATGGTGATGTGGCTACATACAATTATATGTGGTATTAGTTATTCATAGTGCGTAGTACTTATACGGCCTACATCTAATTAGGTTGCTTTTCGCCTTTATCGTGACGCATATACTGTTATACCTCGATTGTAACACCCCTAAAAATGTGTCGCTGTGGAAATATGTCAAGGGGCGTTACTTCATAATACAACAGCACAAGATAAAAGAAAACGACCTCTAAATGTGTCGTTTGAAAAGTTATCTCGTTGATTTTCTTAAAATTGATATAACATTTGTCCCATAATTGCATCACAATGAAAAGCTTGAAAACAATACAACGAGATTTGATCATTTGAATGTAGTAGACTCCAATGCATATCAAGTAGGCCAAGCATCTAATTCACCTGAGAAAAACATGCTTAAAAGTGTCAACATTAAAGTTGGTGAGTTCATAGAGTTTTGTAAGTATAAATGTAAATGTTGGAATCCAAAGATTTATAAAGTCTGTTATGATTATTTCAAATCCTTATAAAAATCGCCAAAAACTGTAAGTAGAAAATGTAGAACCGAAAGAGTTTAGTGTTTATTGCTTCGCCGCAATATAATGAAAAGTGTTCAGAAATTAGTAATGTTCAATAAGTAGTATGGACAGTGAAATCGTTGATTTTCCAAAATGTATGGGTCTACTATAACAGATACAGTACCACATAAATAATATCTACTGTTGCGCTAAGCTCATGACACTGAAGCTCGACATCTATGTATGCAATTTAATGCAAATAAAAGCCCTGTAATTTTCAAACCCGTAACATCTAAATTGTTCCCGACATGTTATGCTATTCTGTGTTTCAAGTACGGTCGAAACTAGTGAAGCTACTCACCCAAACGGTATGTCCAATCCAAATAGATCTATTTATACACTCACGCTTACTTAACCCGTACAGTGGTCAAGCAATTGACGGTTCATGATAATGTGGCAATGGTGGTTTAGCTACTTAGGCATATGTAAACAGGAGATGATAACCGAAAACACTTGTGTCCAATAAAATAACCATTGTATTCATAAACAGCTTTGAGTACTTAAATCCATAAGTAGAAAAGAGTGTGATATAAATCAAGTAATTGAATTTGTAATGAGTATGTAAACAATTTCGTAAACGTGTATGCAAATGAGTAATGTAAAAAGTAAAGAAACCAATTTGAATCAACCATGTAATTGTTTTGTAATGACTTGTCAAAATCACTAATAAACCAAGTGTGTAAAAATAGTATGTAAAAAGAAAGTGTAAACGCATATGTAAACAAGTTTGTACCCGAACATTATTCACAACCCGAGATTTGTAAAGTAAATGTAAAACAAGTGAAAGAGGGGCTATAAACTCACATCGATGTTGTAGAATGATTGGCGGGAATGCGCATATTAAGCGCCAGACAAAACGAAGACTGGAACGGCTCGACCAAGAAGATGTAACTAATCTTAACAGCTAAGTCCCACTAGCCTAGGGAAAAATAATATGCTTTTGGATTCTTTTTCGATAAGATTTCCATCAACGCGACAAGTTGATGAGATAAAAAAAAAAAGAAAAAAAAAAAGATTTAGATTTAAAGTTGTAAAAGTTTGGTGGTTGGTTAAAATAAATAGATAAGAGCATATATAATTCATATGGTGAATCATATAACAATGTATGTAATATATTCCGTATCTATTACATATGAAAATACAGTATTTAGTAGTAATTCAATGGTGAATTATATAATAAAGACAAACAATCAGATGAATTAATTTGAAGTATATAACTTAGCAAATATTTTTAAGAAACTTGTAAATGATTAAACAAAATAATTCGACTACGATTTTAGAAATCACCACGTACATAAATAAAAAGGTTCTTAGCATAAAAGTAATCGTACGTTTATAAAGTTTCAAACATGTATGTAGGTCCTTGGTATAGGATCTGACTAGCCTTTGTAAGACTATAATAACTTGGATAAATCAATCAACTATATAGAGACACTGATTATGAATTATCAAGTGTTCAGACGAATCTAACACGAAAAATAAAGAAGAAACGAATAAACTAAATTGCTATTAAGCTCTATGCATCTATGATATTCTCAAAATGTACCGTACATAACATTGTGCCTAGGGTTTCCTCTTATACACCAAGGAAACCTAATGGGCTTTACAAACGTCAAAGGAAATACATATCTTTCCTAAGAAATCTCCTAAGATAACTCTAAAGAATAAAACCTTAAAAAAATTACTATTCTTACATAAACAGACTTAACTATAAACAAACTACTATGACCAGTACTAAATCTCGTACTGCTACACTACCATACTAACTTAGTACAGCCGTATTAACTCAATACTAACAAACTAACTATTACTAACCAGACTTAACTGTTATACTACCGTTATTAATCTTTTACAATTTATTTCCCAACCAATCCTCCCTAACTGATCTCACTTGTGAACTCAAGTACCTTCAAAACATTCTTATCTTTACTTAAACACTTTAAGCTTCTCGAGAGTTGTAAATAGAATACTTCAAGTTTCTTGATCTGCAACCTTGCAAGTCTTCTCCTTTTATCTTTGCAGCAACTATTCTTCAAAGCTCTTCAGCAATCCATCATATCAGCAACATTGACAATATGTACATCAAATCATATAGTTTCAGTCTATTCTCATCACTTCCAGGTGTGTTAACTCCTGTGAGAGGTGAATCATTGAAAATTTTAAATGGATTTGATGTCTCTTTACCAGTTAGCCATTCACTCTGAGTAGTCAGTCCTTTGGCCACCAGAAAGGTGTATGTCCATGGTCGACTAAAAACCATTTCAACTCTCAGTACATGAATCCATTGTGATTGAAGATACATATGGTTTTTGGCAAACCATTACAGCCATAAACGGATTTGATATGCCTTTACCTGTAGCCGTTTGCTCAGGGCTAGTCAATCCTTTGGCACCTAGAAAAGGTAAATTCCATGGTGGATTGATAACCATATCAACTCTTTGTACATGAAACTTGGTGAGTTGATATACCATCCACTTTTTGGTAAAGTGTCAACCATCTAATATGGATTTGCATTTCTTTACCATAAGCCATAATCTTATGGACTAGTTATGGTTTTTCCACAGCCTTTACCACAATCCATAAACTTGTGGGCTAGCCAACTCTTCACTTAAACAGATATGGTGAGTTGAAAAGCATACAACTTATTGGCAAGTTTTGTCAACCAAAGAAACGGGGGTGGGTGGGGATTTTGAGAAGTCTTTACCAGGGACGTTGCTCCTGGACTAGCCAGCTCTTATGTTGATTAGACATGGAACTGATAACCAAATTGTTGTGTTTAGTGCATAGCACCTCCACCAAGTGTTATCCTTCTCATCTCTATCCTAGACTTCTAACTTTACAAACTTCACTACTTCCTAATACCAGCTTGCTTTTCCATCATTTTTAACATTTTGTAGCAATTTTCATCTGGCTTTCCTCCTTGTAGTTTCTTATCTAGCATGGCTTTGCACATCTCAGCAGATAATGGATATGTTCTTTCATCAACATATATATATATAATAATATATATAATAAATATATATATATATATATATATATATAATAATATATATAATATATATATAATAAATATATAAATATATATATATATCCATTGACTCTAAGTTTAAACAATGTACTCTACAGGACTCATATATGATCTCCCAACTTATGATCCTTTTGCTGTCCTAATTCACTCCATATAGAATCTGTAAACTAAGAGGTCTTCAAACAATTCTTTAAATACTTCAAAATACCTTCTCTAGCTCATCCTCTGGTCCATCCATCCCATATCTATTATTACAACCTATAGTAACTAGTAAGATCACACTCTAATATAACCTTTAACATGCACCAAAATTAATGTACACTACATCAGATTCAATCTTACCCTAACTATGTTGATACGCCCTTTTTTCTCCTCGCTTGAAGATCTTATAGGTGGCTATACTATAATTGGCTAGACTGTTCTTCTATCTTTTGATTATCTGCTTGCGTGTGTTATTGTGTTTTATATTGATCTAAGTCACCACAAAACCTGTGCCATTCTCTCAGACTGAAAACCCCCCTTTATCCGTTAAAATTAGGATTAACATAGGTTTAGCATAGGTTTAACATAGACTAGAATTAACATAGTTTAAATTAACTTAGTTTAGTTAACCAAAATATTGATAGAACTACATTTGATCGGGTACACTGCCCGTTAAAGTGTTGTTTTAGGTTAAGTCGGCAAAATATAAATGTAAAACTCGATAACTAAAATAACAACCTACACGATGACACATCAAGTTTTTTGAGCCGCTGCCGAGGAGTGAAGTTGTTTAATCTTTATTTTTATTTAATATTTTGGTTTTTAACCTTAGATTAGCTTAACCTCTAGAATTAGTGTAAATTTGATTAGTTTAGTTTTTCTATGTGTTTTCTTCCTTGTTTGTTTTTCCCGTATTTGTTTTTGTTTATGTGCTGCGATTTCAGTTAGGTTTATAATGGACGATCCAAACATCACTATGGAGGAATACATCAAACTTCAAGCTGAAAAAGTTCAAAGGCGTGGTCGGACGTTTAATTGGGAAACTGCTACATACAATAAGATTTATTGTGATAATCTTAATTTTTTCACAGATTTTGAAGCGGACTTCCCATCTATCGTCTACAATGATGCATTGACATCAAAAGAGAATGTTTCACCCGAACCAACTGTAAGTATTTATAATGCAATTAAACTTGATTTTGATTTTAGTATATCATTTTTTTATTTCGACGACGAAGATTATACTTTATATGCGACAAGGATTCGTTTTCTTATAAATTAATTCTTGTCGATAATTTGAAACCGGAACCAGTAAATGACCATATTGAAATCAATACTGAATTGCCTTCGAAAGACATTGACATCGAACTAATGGATAGTGTTGTTTGCATAAGCAATGACACCACTCCCATTGAGTCTGATGAACACTTAGAGACAAATCACGACAAGAAAAGTGAACTTTCGGAAACGAGTAATTTCATTCTAATTATTAATGTGATAAGTCGAATAAGTTTTCACGAATGAAAGCCATTAATTTTCATGATTAAAAATTTATATGTGCCGTTTGGCATTCCTTTCGACCCCAAGCGATTTTATAAGGATGGTGTTTACACGAGAAGATTACGGAGGCCAAGGTACGCTTTCTTTACCTTGTCTATTTAAGAAATTGGTCTCCAAAGATGGATACGACGTATTGTCTAAACAGACACTGTATCAACGATTTTTAACCAGAGTTGACTTGGTCAACTATTTTACCCAATACGACGTATTGAATAAAACCCGATACGGCGAATCGAGTTTGGGTATAAAAACCTAACTGATATGCCAGATAAGTTTTTCACACACACAATTTTTACTCTCACTCAAAAGATTAACCACGGTTAATTCTTGAAAGATAAATTTCTGAATTAAATCTTTACGTTTATTACTCAAATCATAAGGTAATGATCCCTTAAATTCCCTTTTTTTCTTTTTTGACTTTTTTAAATTCAATTAGGGTTAGGAATTTGATCAATTAGGGATATTGCAATTAGCCATGAGTGCTTCCCCTTCTATATGTGATTTGGTTAATAGAACGTTTAGGTTGAAATAAGTTGTATGGGTCAAACGGGTAGAATAAGGGAACCCGTTTCAAATTTAAATTGCAAAACTCTATACGACGTATCCAGAAAAACGAATATGGCGTATTAAGCTATTTTACCTTAACCAGTGAACCAATATGACATATTCTATTTTGTATACGGCGTATTGATCCTAAATGCCTCAATACTTTGTATTGACTATTTCATGTATACGGAATAATCATCTCACCTTTATACGACGTATTTGAAACCTTATACATTGTATTTAAACCTCTGTCAGAATGATGAAAATTTTATTCCCTGTGTACTAACTTTGTTTGAGTTTTACAGATATGGCACAACTACCTATTAGAGCTCAGAGACAGCCGTGGCTCATATATGAGGTCAAAGGATATACTGACGAGATTGTTCAGGATTTTGAGCAGAGGCTAGCTGGGATATTCAGTAGGAGGATTCATCGGGTACAAGTTTAATATTTCGGGGGATTGATAGAGGAGATAGGTATGAGTATGGATGCTAGGCTGAGCATGGAGCACACTGATGCTCGAAGACAGGTGGTTTTAACCAGCCACACTTAGAGGAGGTTATTTGATATTAGAGGACCGTTGGTGAGAGAGTTGATACTTGAGTTTTTTTAGCACATGTAGGTTTGCTGACACGATTTTAGATTTAGAGGATGATGGTACTTTTAGTTTTCAGTTAGGAGGGGCTAAGAGAGAGATGAGTTGGAGGCAGTTTATTTTGGCTCTAGGTTTGCACACTGTTGAGGAGATTGACATTGTTGGATTTAGAGCATATTGGGATGGGAGCTCTAGGGTCATTACCTCTAAGGGCGATCTGAGGGGCTACTAGGATGGGATCTCGTCTTCTGGGGATTTCCTAACTACTGTCCCTTCTTATATTAAGATTAGGGATCCATTGAGGAGGTTGTGTCACCGTTTGATCGCTCATACTATAGTTGGGAGAGAACAGGCACCTAAGAAGGTGACCTGCACTAACCTATATTTTATGAGGAGCATGGATCGGGAGGTAGTGAATCTCCCCTATCTATTGGCACATTACTTATTTAGGCATGCTGAGGAGAGGAAGCATGAAGCTGAGATGTCTGGGGGACATTTCATTGGACGCATTGCTGATTATTTTGGCCTGCTTATTGAGGAGAGATTGCCTGGGACAACAGTGGTGGTCTGAGATTTGAGTGAGATTGATATGGATGAGCTGGTAAGGCTGTGTATTTGTGATAGATTAGGAGACACCTAGGCTTGGGTAGCGCCGGGTACAGAGAGACAGCAGGTTGCTGCGGCTAAAGCTCCAAAGGATGTTGAGGGTGCTCATGCTGAGGTTGAGGGTGACCAGGCTATTTCGGCACCCGTACAGGCACCTCAACCACTTCTTCCTGCTGCCCAGACTAGGACTATGCTTCAGAGGATTACGAGGCTCGAGTAGGAGGTACACGAGTTACGGCAAAGCATTGTAGGTCTATGATCAGTTCATGACTCAGCTGATGGATGCTAGCGGTCGCACCTACCAGGATTTTGACAGCACTCTTGTCGGTAGCTCACAGATGCCATACAAGAGGCGTACTCGATAGAGGACTGGTGTGGCTAGTACCTTGGTAGCCTCACACACAGCTGACCAGCCTGACCCCTGATCTCTCCCCTTACTCTTTTGATTTCTTTTATCTTTTGTGGGCATGTACTGTATATTATTATCATGATGTATGTAAACTTTAATTGCCTTTATCTTTTTGATGTATATTATGGTATGACACTTTTGGTTCACTTGTGCAAGTTAGATTGAAGCCTGACAGTAAGATCAGCAAACTAGCTTGTCGAAATATTATGAATTCAAGGAACGAAAATCAACCGAGAGTGAGAACATAAGAAAGAATGATGAAAAGTGTGAAAGAAGCTGAAGAAAAGTCTAACTTAAAGACTTAGCTGAAAAGAAAAGTGCTTCCCAAGAGACAACCCGAACTGTTTTTTATTTATTTTTATTAAGTCTGTCTTCCCAGACATCAATACGGCGTATCCGCTCCATACCATACGGCGTATTGAATATCTAAACGTTATTTGTCTTTTAATTTTTCTACATTTAAAACATTATTTTCAGTTCTGTCTATACGGTATATTCATTATATGATACGTCGTATTTGGCAGACTGACTCGTATTCAGATACATTTTACAAGTTTCAATACGACGTCTCCTCCTGAAAAAATGGATTAAATCGCCTCCTAAAGAAATTGATTAAATCTCCTTCTGAAGAAATGGATTAAATCTCCTCATAAAGAAATAGATTAAATCGCCTCCTAAAGCAATGGATTAAATCGCCTCTTAAAAAATTGGATTAAATCTCCTCCTGAAGAAATGGATTAAATCACCTCCTAAAGAAATAGATTTAATCGCCTCCTGAATAAATGGATTAAATCGCCACCTGAAGAAATGGATTAAATTGCCTCCTGAACTTGGATTAAATCGCCTTGGATTAAATCACCTTCTGAACTTGGATTAAATCGCCTTGGACTAAATCTCCTCCTGAAGAAATGGATTAAATCACCTCCTTCAAGTGGATTAAATCGCCTCCTTAGTTCTGAGACTCAACTTCTTTAAAACACAAAAGGCACACTTTTGGACGATTTTACTCGATTTTTCATGTACTTCTTCCTTATCTAAGCCTAGTAGAACCTTAAAAACATAAACTTTATGATTTTTAACACCAAAAATTTGAAATCAAGATTTTGAGTATAAAAACCATTTGAACCAAAAAGACTTAAAAATAAGCTTTGAAAACCCATAAGCCACTTGTACAAATAAGCTAGAACCATTAGAGAGAAAAAAGATTCAAGCTTTTGTCCAAAATAACCACCAACCATACCAAACCCGTAGGTTTTGGCTTAAAAATAAGCCACGAAAAAGCTTATTAAGCCACGAACACCATCATCTAAGCAAACCACGAACACAAAACGCAACCTAGGCTCTGCTACCAAATGTTACCCATAAAGATTCTAGCCTAAAACACACGATTCGGTGGTCAGAGAGGATAAAAGAAATAAGTTGCCATATTATTGATAAGAGAGAAAAGTAGAGAGGGAAAGATGTGTGTGTTTTCTAGAGAGAAACACACACACTTTATGAAATACAAATGATTATCCTCGCCCTCCTATGGAAGTATATGAGGGTATATAGTCCTTGATACGCACTACTATCCTAACTTGACATTTCTAGTCTTTGTGTATCCGACTATAAGTAAACTAGTGTAATTTCGTATTAACCGGCATATTTTAAGGCTAATAGTGTCTTTTTTTAAGTGGTAAAAAACTTAGTGTATGAATAAATGAATAAAAATAAAAAAAGAATAGTGTAAAAAAAGTGTGGGGTTCTAAAATTTATGTTTTTCAAATGTAATGTGAACTTAATACAAGTATAAAGAGAACACAAAGATGTTTAACAACATAAGGAACTGATGACATCAAATAACGTCACTTTTAGAGCATTATTTATCTCATAAAAATAACCTATTTTATATAATTATTGCAAAGAGTTGTTACTTAATCATTTGTATTTAAGAAATGCAGTAATTATATAATACATGGTGAAGATTAGCAAAAAGGCACGCATTTAGGAGCTTAAACAAAGATATTTGAATATTATTGTTTTAACAACCAATACGCCGTATCCATCAAGGAAGATACGATGTCTCTAAGCTTGCACGTCACAAAGACCAAGAAGAAAACAAGATCAATATCGATGTATCCAGGGAAAACAATTACCCGTATCAACTAGGACATAAAATATCCTGGAAGATATCAAACGTGGTCCCTACTCCAAGAAACCCCTAATACGCCGTATCGAAGACTTTTAATCCACCGTATTGACCTTTTTCCAGACCTTATAAATAGAAAACTCAAAAGTGAGTTTTAAGTGTGCTAAATCATATTTTCGATACCTAAACCATAAAAGTCGATTTTCAAAGGAAAAGAAGAGCAAAAGAGGTCTGGCAACGTAATCAATTCCATAGGAAACAACTTGTAATCTCTTATAGCCTGTAATCGTTTTGTTTTGGTATCAATCTTTAACTCAGTTGGTTTTACCTTGGCTAAATTATACTTTGAATTGATTAGATTTTGAAAGGCTAATACCTTCGGGTATTAGCCATTATTATGAAGATCAGAATGTTTGATTTATTTATCTTGATTGCTTAATTTATCGCTGATTGCTTGTTTATGTTTATCCGTTTATACTTGTTTACGTGCTTTTGTATGCGGCCTATCATTCAACTGGATCTAGTGATACAAACCAAGTAATATAGATGCCTGGATGCTCTCCATAAGTAATTTTACATCTAGACCAATAGATCACAATAACACCTACTTTGGCCCTTATATTGTGTAGCTTAAGTTAGGACCAGCGAGGTACCTCTGGATAATGATTACGTTCCTCAAGTAATTGGTAAAGACTTGGTTAGTGGACTACTAGTGTATGAATTACCATTAAGCAGTAAGTTTGTAAAGTCTCTATGTCACCATTGCCTTAATCCCTAAGATAGATTATAATCAGCAAAAAAGTATGCTTTATGCGGATGTGTTTAATTGTGACAAAATTCTACGTATCTATGTTTAAGGACGAAGTACCGCCTTAATCTTAAGAATGATATGCCGCCTCGAGATAAGTAATCATTGCATTAAATAAACAGACCAACGTTCGGATTAGATTAATAATGGTTAATACAGTTTTCTTATATTTGGCTAGACAGCCTTTTAAATCTTCTATTAATATTGCTGAATGTTTTAGTGTCTTAGAGTTTGATTTAGTCACCACAAAACTCCTGCCAAGCCTCTCAAGTTGAAAACCCCCCTTATCTGTTAGATTTAAGGGATTAACAAAGGTTAGTCATAGGTTTTCGAATATAATAGAATTAACTTAGTTTAGATAACCAAAATATTAATAAATTAAAAGATTGTTTCTCGCTCTTAGTGATCGACACCCTACTTACCATGAAAGTACCATTGATCGGGTTCACTGCCCGTTAAAGTCTTGTTTTTGGTTAACTCGACAAAATATAAATTTAAAATTGAAATCATAAAATTACAACCACACAATGACACATCAAGTTTTTGGTGCCGCTACCGGGGAGTGAAATTTTAATCTTGATTTTTATTTGATATTTTAGTTTTTAACATTAGATTAGATCTAACCCTTAGATTAGTGTAGTTTAAAATATTTATATTCCTGTTTTGTTTACTTATTGTTTTTTAGTTAAACGGCGTATTCAATCCACTGAATACGACGTATAAGTTATTTGACGGTTTTCTTTCCTAGCAAGTTTATTACAGGATGGACAACCCGAACATCACTATGGAAGAATACATCAAGGTTGAAGAAGAATAAGCTCTGTCGACATGGTAAGGTGTATAACTAGAGACTGCTAAGTATGGGTAAGATCAGGTAGATAAAGACGTTCACGACCTTAGATCCGTTGAAATCGAATTCCCAGCTATAGTCTTTAATGACGAGTTATCATTTGAAAAAACACTCTCTTGTGAACCCACAGTAAGTTCTCTTAACAACAATGAAATTGACTTTAGGATATCGTTTGACGAATCCGACGATGAAGATTACATGATAGTTTTTGACAAAAACTCGTTGCCTTATAAAATAATTTCTGTCAATGATTTGAAAACGGATTCGGAAAATGATAATAAAAAAGTCGATATGCCTTCGTTTCCATCACCCGAGCCAAAGGTCAGTTGTTTTGATGATCTAGACTTCTTTAAGGATTTTGAGAATGAATTTCCAGCCATTGTTTACAATGACGCTCTAACGTCTAAATCAGATCTCTTAACTGAACCCACTTTAAAGCCTCAACATATCGATGAATTTAATTTGAAAGATGAAACATCATTGTCCGAATGTGATGAAGCGGAACAAAACGTTTTATACTTTAATGATCTATTTCCTTTTAACGTAATTTATCATGGTGATTCAAAATCAGATAAGGACAATGATGATGATAAAATCGATATTTATCAGTCTTTGGGGGGTAATGTAATAAATACCGATGTTGTGCCTATTCACATGTGTTTAAAATAAAGCATTTGGAAACTAGCCTCATGATAAATCTAATAAAATTTTCAAAATTGATATCATGACTTAGAATCATCTTAACAAAGGGATGTCATTCATTTTTCTAATCAAGAATTTGTATATGCTATTATGGCATCCCGTTCGCCCCAACTTAATTTTGTAGAGGTATTAAATTGGGGTAAGTCTACTTAAAGACTTTTTCTATAAACAAAAGTGCGTCCCGAAGACAACCCGATCGTTATTTATTTTATGAGTTATGTC
Source organism: Tanacetum coccineum (assembly GCA_026074375.1). Lineage (NCBI taxonomy): Eukaryota > Viridiplantae > Streptophyta > Magnoliopsida > Asterales > Asteraceae > Tanacetum > Tanacetum coccineum. The sequence continues at coordinate 57,771 of BQNB010012299.1, forward strand.
CTTCCCATACATCAATACGGTGTATCTGCTCCATGCTATACGGCGTATTGAATGTCTGGACGTTATCAGTCCTTTATTTTTATGCACTTTAAACATTATTGTCAGTTCTGTCTATACGACGTATTCATGTACATGATACGGCGTATTCAACATACTGACCCGTATTTAGATACTTTTTACATGTCTCCATCATACTGCATATGTCTAGTTTAGTGGATACCGCGTATTGTCTCCTGTACATTTATTTACTTATTCTATATTTTGCACTGGACCTCGCTGAAAAAAAATCAACGAAGTTGGTGAAGTATCGATCATCTGGAATCCTATGTGTGATTGTAGTCATGCTGGTATCCAGATGCATTTACAACACACATCCTTGGTCATAAATTCAGCTTGGAGAATCTACCGAGCAAAATATCAAGGGAGTTTCTTATTCTAATTCTTTTAATTTTCTGCCTTTAATGTTTTATCTATACAACGAGGACGTTATATAATTCAAGTTGGGGGATGGGAATTATAATGCATACTTGTCCTATTTTTCATACAAAAATGCTTAAATTATGCTCAAATTAAAAAAAATCAAGCATACTTTTGTAAAATTACTTGTTACATAACCTACACACAACTCTTATTAGATATTGTGAGAATTTAACCTTATCTGTTTTTGAATATTTACCTAAATTCTACAAAAATATGAGTGTGCCGGTGATGTTGTAGACTTTAGAACTTGGCTTGGTATATCTATTCGAGACGACAATAATGAGTACTATGGATTTAGATGGAGTCACTTGTTTAAATTGGTAAATTTTTAGGATTGCACCCAAAAAGCCTTTATATGTTGTTTTATTAACTAACTACACTGGTTAGTTAAATCCCGTATAAACCCTTTGTTTACTCTCATCATAAGAGTAAGATACCCCTAGAAAAACCAATAGAACCAATCCTTTAGGAATAACACCAACTTTTTGTTTCGTTACACCTTTACACCTTAGCCTACCCTGTTAGATTAAGTCCATTTATCAGTTGCTAGTCGCTTAAAGTGTAAAGTGTGTATTTCCCGAGTCTTGTGTCAATTTTCTATCTTTGGTACGGTTGGAAAGAAATTTGCACATTGTAAGTGGGAATGTCTAAAGTTGTTAAAAATCATGTATTTTTACTATAATCACAATTATTGGTATGTCCGAAGAATGAAGAAAAATCAAAGGAATTATCCGGAATTATTACGATCGTGAAGATGGTGAAATTACACCGAGTCTCGTAGTTAGTAAAAAACGAAAAAATAAGAAAAATCGCAACAAAAAAAGAGGAGGAAAGTTTGAAGATAATCGTTTCGCAAAAGCTTAAACCGAATGAATTATATCAAGGATCGATTATTCGTTGATACGTCTTATAAGTCAACAATGTGAAGTTTTGTATAAAGTGGTAGATATCACCACTTGTCTTGTAAAAGTATGTAAAGTATGAGATGATTGGAAAGTTGACCGTTACGGGAACGCCAAGTAAGGTTGTTGTTTTTGATCTATGATCAAGACGTGTGTAAATAGTTGTGTCTTTTTCATGGTAACGGTCAAGAAAAAGTGTCTAGCAACTTGTACCTTATCTATTTGGACTTAATCTATTTGTTTTTTATTTTTTATTTAACAACAATTTATTTCTTTTTCCTAATCATTAACCTTGGGTTTTACTCGAATGAGGATGTGATCGAGTCATGCATGTCTATTCTGTAGGTCCAATGTTTAGGATCTGACTAGCCTTTGTAAGACGATAGATAACTTGGATAAATCCAAATCAACTATATGAGAGACACTGACTATGAAAATCAAGTGTTAATGCGGAATCTTAACACAAGAGTAAAGAAGAAATGATAATACTAATTTGCTATTAAGCTCTATGCTTCTATTGATATTTCTCAAAAAACGTGTGTGTAACATTGTGTCTTAGGGTTCCTCTTATACACAAAGGAAACCCTAATGGGCTTTAACAAACGTCAAAGGATAATACATATCCTTTCCTAAGATATCTCCTAAGATATCTCTAAGATAACTATTACTATTCTGTTACACAAACAGACTTAACTGTTATACTACCAGTATTAAGTCTGTTACAATCTATTTTCCCAACAATCCTCCCCTAACTTGATATTCACTTGTGAACTTTAAGTTTCTTCAAAACATTCTTGATCTTTACTTTATAATACTTTAAGTTTTCTGAGGATGTTGTAAATAGAATTCTTCAAGTTGTGCTTGATCTGCAACACTTCATGTCTTCTCTTTTTATCTTTGCAGCAACTATTCTTCAAAGCTCTTCAGCACTCCATCATATCAGCAACATTGACAATTATGTACATCAAATCATAGAGTTTTAGTCTATTCTCATCACTTCCATGTGTGTTAACTCCTGTGAGAGGTGAATCATTGAAAAATTTAAATGGATTTGATGTCTCTTTACCAGTTAGCCATTCACTCTGGAACAATAACAATGATAAGGATCATCCACTTGAAAATATAATCGGTGAACTCGCTAGACCAGTTTCCACAAGGCTGCAATTACATGAGCAAAGCTCTTTTCTGTTACTACGATGCTTTCTTCACTGCTGTTGGAATCCGAATAAGTATGAAAGTGCTTTGACTCAGCGTGTTGGATGAAGCAAAGCAGAAGAACTCATGTGTTCGACATATTGAAGTTATGGTAGCTCGTACCCCGACCGGATAAAGTTATGGTTATTACTTTGAAGTGGATATACAAAGTGAAACTAGATGAACTAGGAGTTATACTAAAGAACAAAGCTCGATTAGTGTCTCGTGGTTACCGTTAAGAGGATGGAATCGATTTTGAAGAGTCTTTTGCTCCAGTTGCAAGATTAGAGGCTATAAGGGATTTTTCTAGTAATTTGTGCTCATATGAACTTGGTGTCTACCAAATGGATTTGAAGACTGCGTTTCTAAATGGTAATCTGCGGGTGGAAGAAGTTTATATTAGCCAGCGGATGGGTTGTGGATAAAGATTAAACCAAATCACGTGTACAAGCTTAAAAAAGTCTTTAAAGTTTGAAACAAGCTCACGTGCGTGCATGACATGATGGCTCTTCGTCAGGATATCCCAACGAATTCTCAAAGGTTCAGTGGATTCTCACATTGTCATACTCAGAGACGGTAAGGGACTACTTCTGGTACAATTATATGCGATGATATCTTCTTTGCTGCATTAAACCTGGACTTGTGTCCTATTTTCCTAATACTCTTGTGTTCCAAATTTAAGATGTCAATGATGGGCGAAATCTCATTTTTCTTAGGACTACATATTTCTTAAAGTCCCAGAGGCATCTTTATTAACCAGTCAAAATATGCCCTTCAATCCTTAAAGAAATACGGTTTTGACTCTTGTGACCCAGTGGATACTCTCATGGTAGAGAAATCCAAACTAGATGAGGATAAAGAAGGGAAAGCCGTTGATCCATCACACTATCATGGTATGATAGGCACCCTCCTTTATCTCACAGCCAGTAGATCTGACTTATAATTTGCTATATGCATGTGTGCCTGGTATCAGGCTCAGCCTACCGAAAAGCACTTAAATGCAGTAAAAAGGATCTTTCGATATCTAAAAGGAATCGTTAATCAAGAACTATGGTATCCGAAGGATTCTTCGATTGCTCTAACAGCATTTACAGATGCGGATCATGTTGGTTGTCAAGATACACGCCATAGCACATCTGGTAGTATGCAATTTTTAGGAGATAGACTTATCACTTGGTCATCAAAAAGGCAAAAAAGCGTTGCGATATCCAGTATGGAAGCTGGATATATTGCTTTGTCCGGCTATTGTGCTCAAATCCTTTGGATGAGATCATAGCTTACCGACTATGGATTTGGTTTCAACAAAATTCCAATGTACTGTGATTACAAAAGCGCTATTGCCTTATGCTGCAACAACATTCAACATTCCAGATCAAAGCATATATACATCAGATTTCACTTTATCAAGGAGCATGTTGAGAATGGGGTGATCGAACTTTACTTTGTCAATATGGAGTATCCAACTGGCGGACATCTTCACTAAATCTCTTGGCCGAGAAAGAATTGAATTTCTTATCAACAAGCTGGGAATGCGGAGTTTTACGCCGGAGACTCTGAAACAATTGGCAGATGAAGTTCATGAATAGTGGTGGTACCTTTCAATATTCCTGTATCATATGTGATATATATTAACCAGAAAAACCAAAAGATTTTTCATTTTTTAGAAAATTATATAAAAAACAAAATACCAAAAATATAAAATCTTAAAACCAAGAAAAAAATTAAAATTGTAAAATATATAAAAGAGGTTAATAAAAAGGCTGTCTTCTGAAATATCAGTAAATTGTTCGGTCTTAGATATTCATATAATAATGATACGAGGCTGTAAATGGAGTTCGAGCAGAAGTTACAATGTTTTCCAAATGCCAGATGGCTTGCTTTATTTTAGATAGTAAAACCCGGACATTCTTTTAAGGCAAGTATTCCGTCAAAAGTAAATTGACCTCTTAACGGGAATTTATTCTAGGGCATGGTGTACTTTATGACCATGCAAAGGCTTGTGATTACTTTGCATCATAACCCGTGCTTCCTTTATTCCATATGTGTACGTGTCAGTGCACTTATGTGTTAAAATAAGAGAAATCTTATTTTGGTGTTTGTTGTTTTTCAAAAATATAACATTGCTTCATCAGAAAATGCTTTTTCAATGACATTCGACTTCTCAAACAATGACTACAGATCTTTAAATAGAAAACGAGTCAGTGTTTGAGGGGGAGCAAATGTCAAATATCTTCTTCATAATAAAATGTGCTTAAAGGGAAAAGGTTTTTTAAACAGTCACGAAATAACATTCTTTAAGGAAAGTTCATCAAGTGTAGCTTATGTGTGCCTTATGTGTTACTTGTTTAAGCCTTTAGGGAATATTTTGCAAAATTAAGTCTATAGGTATGATAGTTTAAACATTAGGGACTAATTGTGCTATGTGTTTAACTTGGATATGCCTTATAAAACTTATCTATGCAAAATTAAAAAGGGTATTAAAACTAGAGGGACCAAATATGTCAAAAACAAAAAATGTTTTATATACCTCCCACCCATCCCGTCACTGTACACACACACACACTTTACAAATTCTTTTCTCCCACTCTCATCCGCACGATAGTCATCACCTATTCATCATTCTCAAGTGTTTATCACGCCTAAGGTATAATAAGAAAAGTGTTCTCCTACATCTAAACTACTCACGTCTCAAAGGAATTGGTTTTTTTACCAAAGATTGATCTCGAAATCCCTAATTCTCAAATTAGGGTTCTTGAAAAATCAAAATGGTTAAAACTCCAAATTGATTGAGGGGTTTTGTATCTTTAGGTGTGCCTAGCACTAGTTTAAAATAGTTTTAAATATGGTTATCATTTGCTAGTGTTCTTGGTGATTTTTAGATGCGAAAATTAAGGTTTATATGAAATATTGTATAAAGTTTGTGGGTTTCATGTTAGGGAGTTTGTTACCATCTTCTTGAACATCTTTGGTTGATAATATCACCCTATTGTTTGTGGTTCATGGTATGTTTGTGCTAAAATGCGTATAAGGGCTCGTTTTGTGATATGTTCTTGTTTTTATGGTATAAAAGTTGTTGATTAATGTTTCTAAGTGTTGTTCCCTTGCTAACATTGTTGTCCAAATGAGTTTGAGTGCCTATTAAGTTGTGTTCGTGAAATCTTAAAAATGAACCGAACAACTCATTATCATAGGAACCGAACAACTATAATGTAGTAGGAACCGAACAACTATGTTGTAGAAGGAACCGAACAAACTCGTCATGCTTTGAGAACTGAACAATTTAGTTGTTATTAAGGAACCGAAAAACTCAGTTTATAAGGAACCAAACAACTCAGAGTACAAGGAACCGAACAACTCCAGGGTTATAAGGAACCGAACAACTACATTAATAGTAGGAACCGAACAACATTTTATAGTAGGAACCGAACAACATTTTGTAGTAGGAACCGAACAACTTGTAACCTGTAGGAACCGAACAACTAAGGCCTTATAGGAACCGAACAACTTGATTATATTAGGAACCGAACAATTTTCCTAAGAAATCATTTTTGCTTCCAAGACCCAAAACACTTAAGATCAAATTTTCATATTAAAAGCTGATTTAAAAATCTTATTTAGGGAGATAATTAAAATTGGTTAATTATTCACTCTAAACAAGTTAAGTTAAGTTGTCGTTGTTAGATGAATAGATCTTAAAAAGTGCAAAAAGTCTTAAAGTTCCTAAAGCATTGTTCACATCATGAATCAACTTTATGTGCTCTCTCAATAGGTCTCTATAGTATATTGTATAAAATTGGTTATACATAAACTGTATTGATCTTAGCAGAATCATGAACACTACAAAAGAACAGCAAAAGGAGTTGGATGATGCTCTTGTCGCACCTGAAAACCGTCTCAAGATAGGAAAAAGCAATCTCCGACTGAGCTCCAATCTCAAATCCAAGGAACCTACTATTCAAGTGGTGCTAGATGCTCTCAAACTCACTCCATTCTACAATGCATTTGAGATCTCTGCTGATGTTCCTGAGATATACATGCAAGAATTCTGGGTCACTGTCACCAGACATCACTCGTCACTTCGTTTCAAGTTGGATGGCAAAAGTCACACAGTTAATGTTGACAACTTCAGAGATATGCTCAAAATTTACCCCAAACTCCCTGGTCAAAAATTTGAAGAACCTCTACTTGAAGAGGATATTCTATCTTTTATTAGAGATCTTGGACACACTGGTGAAATCAAGTTTTTATCTGATGTCAATGTCAACCACATGCATCAACCTTGGAGATCATTTGCTGCCATAATCAATAAGTGTCTAAGTGGAAAGACTACTGCTCTGGAAAGTCTTCGCCTCTCACGTGCTCAAATTCTTTGGGGCATGTATCACAACAAGCAGGTTGACTATGTCTATCTACTGTGGGAAGACTTGGTATTTCAAGTGGAGAACAAGAATTCTAAAAAGAACAATGACATGTATTATCCACGTTTCACCAAAGTCATTGTCGACTACTTCATGGCAAAGGATCAAGCAATTCCAAGGAGAAACAAGATGTTTTGGCATTATGCCAGGGATGACTTCATGTTCACCACCATAAGAGTCATTTCAAAACATAAGGACACACAAGAATACGGTGCTATTCTCCCTCAGCACTTGACCAATCAACATGTTGAGTTCGAAGCTTTCAAAGACTACCGTCTTATGCAACTGGTAAAAGGCTCCCCAGTCAAAATCTACAAGAAAATATGACATCTAAATCATCTCCACAAGACAAAGCCTTCTCAAAGCTTCCAAAGGTAAAAGATCAAGACTTCAGCTAAAGAGATAAGCATGCTAAAAAAAGTCAAAGTATTAACTGTACCATCTGAAGTTGCATTATCAGAAGCAGAACAAATGAAGTTGGCAACTAAGAGAAGCTTGAAAGAATTCCATATCTCTCACACAAGTGGCTCAGGTAATGGAGTTGACATTCTGTCAAAGGTTCCTGATGAGCAACAACAAACCGGATCAGGTACAAATGAAGGAGCTAGTGATAAACCAGAGGTTCCCAATGTACCCGAATACAGATTAGAGAGTGAAGAAGAATCCTAGACTTTCAGTCAAGGAGAGGATGAGGAAGAAGATGAGGAGCATGACAGTGATGATGACAATGATGATGAAGATGATGATCAAGAGAATGACAGCCAAAGAACTTAATCAGATGATGAAAGAGATGATTTTGTTCACCCAAACTTGTCAACATACATAGCAGATGATAAAGAAAAAGAAAAAGAAGAAGAAAAAGCAGATGATGATGATGATGACGTGACCTCTGATCAAAAAGTTTCAACACCACCTGACTATGAAATCACGGAAGAAGATGTTAATTCAAGGAGAGGGATGAATGATACTATTTTGAGAGGATCAAGAAGATGAAGAAAATGGGGAACTGTACGGAGACTTGAATCTCAACTTGGATAGACAAGATGCTAAAATGACGGATGCTCAAACTAATCAAGAAACGGAAGAAGCTCATGTGACTCTAACTACTGAACCTCCAGTAGTGCAACAACAAAGCTCCTCTGTTTCATCAGATTTGGTGGCTAAATTCATTAATCCCTCTCCGGATACAAGTATCGACTCGATTCTAAATCTAAATGTAGCAGTTTCCGTCACACCCTCCTCTGACACTACAATCCCTCAACCACCCATCCCAATCATCCAACCTCAACAACAAACACATGACTCCATAACAACAACAACTATTCCAACAACAACTTTTCTTGAAATCCCAAACTTTGCATCCCTATTCGGCTTTGAACGCAGGGTTTCCTCATTAGAGTCTGACCTGTCTGAACTCAAATAAACTAATCAATTTGCTGAAGCGTTATCATCTATTCCGGGCATTGTTGACAAATACCTTTCGTCTAAGGTGAAAGATACGGTAGATGTGGCTGTCCAGTTAAAATCAAACAAGCTAAGAGAAGAAGCTCAGGCAGAGAATCAAGACTTTCTTAACTCACTTGACTCCAACATGAAAAGAATAATCAAGGAGCAGGTCAAAGCTCAAACCTCCAAGATTATGACAAAAGTTAAAAAGTATGTTACCCAAACTCTAGGAGCTGAAGTGTTGGTTAGATTAACCAATCAACCTCAAACGTCTTACGTTGTAGCCTCTTCACTCTTAGAACTCAAGTTAAAAAAGATTCTCATAAATAAAATAGAGGAAAATAACTCTATTGACAGATCCGATGTTCAGAAGAATCTCTACAGAGCATTACACGAAGCATACAACTCTGACAAAGACCTTCTCTCCTCTTATGGTGAGGTTGTGACTATAAAGCGAGGACGTGATGATCAAGACAAAGATGAAGAACCCTTTGCTGGATCAAACCGTAGGTCGAAGCGACAAAGATCAGGCAAGGAAGAGTCATCAAAAGAAGCAACTCAAAAGGAGTCAAAGTCTACAAGTGCTTCCAAAGGTACGACCAGATCTCCACCAAAATCATCAGGCAAGTCTGTTCAAGAAGAGGAGCATGATCCAAGGGTTGATGATCTGGAAGAACCATTTCATCAAGAGTTCGATACAGGAAATGATGATGTATCTCCTGTCAGAGAGGCAACAGATGTTGATGAACGATTGTGGAACACATCTGGCTCTTGAACTCCTGATCGAGAATGGAACCAAACAAAGACGGTTGACGACCGACCTCCTCAACAGTGGATGACTAAGTTGGCACAAGCTTCAGGCACAACATCCTCATTTAATGAGTTTCTGGCTACTCCCATCGATTTCTCTGCTTTTATGTTGAATCGGCTCAACATTCAACATCTAACTCAAGATCTGTTGACCGGTCCAACATATGATCTCATCAAAGGCACGTGCAAGAGTGTTGTGGAGTTAGAATACCATCTGGAAGAAGTATTCAAAGCTACCAATGATCAGTTAGATTGGCATAATCCTGAAGGAAGACTGTATCCCTGTGATCTTAGCAAGCCACTTCCTTTAATTCCGGATGCACAAGGTCGTCTAATCATCCCATATGATCACTTCATAAACAATGATCTCGAATATCTAAAAGGAGGAAGCTCAAGTCGCAAATACACAACTTCAATTACCAAGACAAAGGCTGCTGATTACGGTCATATTAAATGGATTGAAGACAAGATTCCTAGAAGTACATGGAGTGAGGCACAAGTCGTCTACGACAAACACGCCTACTGGGGAACATATCACTGGGGACCAAAACGTCAGAGATTCTATGGATATGCTACCAACATGGAAACTTCGAAAGACGTCTATTCAAAACACAGGATTATTGCTGTTACAAGTCTCAAGATCATGGAATTCTTTGGTTACAAACATTTGGAAGAGATCACAGTTCGAAGACAAGATGATAAGCTCTACAAGTTTCGAGAAGGCGACTTCAAAAGACTTCGTCGCGAAGATATTGAAGATATGTTACTTCTTCTTGTTCAGGGAAAGCTGACGAATCTCAATGTGGATGAACGGTTTGCACTTAATGTGGCTTTGAGAATGTACACAAGACGCATTGTAATTCAAGAACGTGTGGAGGATCTACAACTGGCAGTTGAAAGCTATCAGAAGAAGATAAACCTCACCAAACCTGACACATACCGTTCAGACATCAGTAAAAAGACTCCATACACTGCTTACCGTGATATCCAAGGCATTATCTATCAAGATGACATGGACAGAAATCGTTTGATGCGCACCGATGAACTTCACAAGTTCAGCGACGGCACACTCAACCATGTTCGCACCTCTCTCAATGATATTGCTACTGGGATTCAAATGGAGTATTTGCCGAAGAGAAAATGGACCAAACAAGACAAGCAGAGAGCCCGGGTGATGATTAAAGCCATTGACAAGAAACTCAAATACAGGAGGTTGATGCGAAGTCTAGAAAAGTTTGTTGGTGGAAGACCTTACAGAGGAGACCTTCGGCTACTACAAAGGACCATATGATTCTATCATATGATGTTCTTATCATTCAGGTCAAATCTTGTAAATAATAAAACTTGTGAATATATTAATATGTAGTGTAGACTTATGGTGATAATAAGGAGTGCTCGAGTACAAAATTTTCAAGAATTTCTTAGTAAATTCAAAAAATTTCAAATTATTGTACTCAGCACTATCTTATATACCCTCATAAATTGAGGGGGAGCATTAAAATGTTCCTCATAGATAGTATATAACATTTTTTTCCCCAAAAGGTTAATCAATTGATATCCAAAATATCAAGGGGTTAACATCTTGGATAAGGGGAGAAAATGTGATTAACCTGGATCTAACTTGTATTGAAAGATGTGATCAAATAAAATGGACTTAATGCACTCCACACCTAGCATGTACTACGATTACGATGCACATGTTAAAGGGGAGCTTTTAGTGATAATGAAAAACTCTCAAAGTGTAAACCTTTTGATATTTATATCAAACACTTTGATTGAACTTTTCAATGATTTTGGTTCTGATCGTGATGGAATACTCAAAAGACCGACCATGTACTTTAATTTATGGAGATATAAGGTGGTTAGGCATAGGTATTCAAATCTCATGATCCAACCAGAACTGGAGGGATCTACCCATGGATATCTACTAGTTAGTGTAGAAGTCCTTAGGTATGATAAAAGGAGTAAAGTGAGATTAAGGGAAGAATGCAGACTGAGATAGAGCTAACACTGGAACAAACCCAACAAGGTGTTAGTTATGAAGTCTCGGTAAGCATTGAAGGGGTTGAAGAATGAAAAAGAAATGTAAAGATAAAGGGTGAAAAGAAAGAAGCCCTCCATACACTTAGGCAGAAACCGGGTCAATACATAAACTGTCAGAAACACTAAGATGTTGTCCGACATTGAAGACAGTCATGGACCCAGTGACGCTATGCACAACCCTTCCCAGCCACTCAAATTCGGAAAGACTTTGTTTTAAAACTCAATAGAGCATCACACATTTCTATCAAACTCACACACACTGAGTTATATGATATTGAAAAGGAGCACTCCAGCTTCCACCTCCGATCACTAAAATCAAAGTGCACTATTGAGTCTAGAGCCAAAAAGAGATCATCCATAAATCTCATTAGGACACTTGTCAAATTAAATCTAAGTCGCAATGTAAATAACAAGATATATACTAAGAGTCCTTCGCATTATCCTTGTGATTTATGGCCAGACATCTGAGTGGATATCATGTCAACAATGAAAGAAAGTGAAATCCAGCTTGAGCCAAATCAAACCAAGCTTATGGTAGGTAATGTGACATGATGCGATTCTATATGAATCAAACTTGTTACAACTGGAAAATGAAACGATGAGCGATTCAACAATAATACACTTGTTCACAGTTATGAATTAACGGTTGATGATGAATTTTTTGAAATGATTAACACTCTCGATGTGTCACAAAACCACTTTAGCAAGTGACATGTCGATTGATTTTCAAACTGATTTTTTTATTCCAATCGGTGAGACGGTAACTCACTGGTTCACTCTTATCGTGCTTTCTGCTTTGAGACTTCAATAAATGAGAACAAACAGCTGAGTATGATGAATCTAATAACATGTTTACATAAACTCAATACAGCAAGATGGAAATCTTTAAGGAGATTCTTATTAAAATGAATCAACCTGATCATATAGGTTCGATACCGCACGAAATCGAAGTTTTACACCAACCAAACACAAGGCGAAATGACAAAGCCATATTCGTCCCCTCCACTTTGTTGCTAAACTTGTGTTAATTTCAGTGACACTTAAAGATTGAAGTGAAGGTACCGGATTCAAGCTGACCTCAAAGATTCATGAACCACCATGCTCATAACCCGAACCGACAACATAAAGGAGACATCTATGAAAGCTCAAGGAACATGTTTCCAAGACTTTCGCTACTTTGATACGTACGTCTTTCCTTGAAGTGACGAAGTATTATAGACAAAGAATATCAAAGAATTTTCCGTTACACTGATACCGAACGTCTTTCTCGAAGTGACGAAGTGTTAAAGTTAAAGAATTTCAAGAAAGATGCAACATTAAAGCTTTTCAAGTCAACAAAACAAGAAAGGTATGAGCATGTTGGTCCAAAAGTCACAAGTTCACAAGATGGCAAAGTTTACAAGATAGTGAAACGAGATTATGCTTGGTTGATGATCTCAAGATGCTCAAGATCACATATTCATGTCAAGTCCAAGCTAAAGGAACAAGCTCAAGACTAAAGTCTATGATCACTACACCATATTCACAAGAAAAAGTAAAGAAATGAAGTTTACGAGCTGAAGACTAAAGATAAAGCATAGTATGCTAGGATTAAAGTTTTGTAAATTGGAGTGACCTCCTTTAGGGGGAGATTGTTAGGAACAAGAAAAGTCTCGGTCACTTCCAATACTAAATAGTCTAAGCCCGTAGTTAGTCATGATAATGTTATGTAAGCTAATATGGCCCAAGGCCCATGGAAAAGCCCATGGCCGGCCATACTTGGCATATTTATACCCCTCTCCATGCCTTAGAGAAGGTGTTGGTTGGTTGTGTATTCTCACTTTGCTAATGAATTATATGTTTCTTACTTTCTCTCTCTAGAATACATCCATTCTTCAGATCTCCACTCCCAAAACAACCACGTCGGTTGTATGACGACATTAGAATTAAACAAATAAGAGGGTAAGAGAAAGAATTAAATGGATTAGAGGTTACAGAGAATATTTTTGGATTTTTATGAAAGATAAATATAAAAGAAAAATATTTTTGAGAACGATAGTCAAAGGTGCGCGGTAGCTCTCTAGAAAATGCACAAATAAGCGGAGGAGCGGGTAAGCGCGAAGCGTTTTAAAAACCTTCTCCTTTCGGGTCGAAGTTCGTAGGATCGACCCTCCTTATACCTCTCTTATAGTTTGTAATCTAAAGGTGAGCCCAAATAACAAGTGACACAACGGTTGATTTTGTTGTTTTTCAATTTTTTTTGTATTTTTGATTATTTGAAAATATTCACAAATGAAAGCGATAACTTTACGGGGAAGGGTCTTCAAACACTAATATTCAAACGTAAACTTGATAATCGCACACACCTCCCCGGCAGCGGCGCCAAAAATTGATTTGAAACTTAATATATATATATATATATATATATATATATATATATATATATATATATATATATAAATATAAATATGATAAAGAATATATTACACACACACAAATATAGTTAGGATCAAATAAAAAGAAAACTTAAAATGAGAATGATAAGAAAAAACCACAACCACACATTTAAGATGCACCTACAAAAATGGATGCATCTCTCATTAAAATTCTCTCTCCTATTTAAAATGTGTGGCTAGAAATCCTTCTTATTCTTCTCATTATAGTTTTTCTTCTCACCGGATCCCTACTATATATATATATATAATATAAATATATATAAGTATTCCTAAAATATCAATTAAGAAGAGTGAGCAAGTATTCCGTAAGGATTCTAGAAGATTACTTTTATCCAAAGTAATTCCAAAAAATCTTCCCGGGTCGTTTCCCGACGAGGCGTGAATTGAGAATCGAATTTACGTTCGTGATCGAGTGATTGAATGATCAATTTTTTTTTAATTTAGGATTCTATTTCTACAAATAAGATGCAAAAACAAGTAAAAGCAAGCCTAAAACGAAAGCAACTAAAGTTAAATCACGAAAAACGATAACGGGATCCTAAACCCGTGCTTTAAAAACCTAAATTCCAAAATTTTAACCTTACAAATGCAAATTTAATTTTTAAATGTCCTAAATGATAAAAGAAAATTAAAAAAAAGAATTATATTTTTTTGACTTTTATATTATTTATTATGAATTAAAAATTGTTTTAATAAAAATAATTAATTAAAAATACTAAACTAATTTGGAAAATTATGAAAAATTCAGGAAAAGTCCTTTGAACAATTCTAAGCCTAAGAAAAATAAAATGGGTCAGACAGCTTATTGAAATAAGCTGTAAATAAGCAAAATAAGGCTGAAAGCCTAATTGGCTAAAATGTGTATAAAAGAAAAGTAGTGTGGAGTAATAAACGAAAAAGACACAAGGGCAGTTGGTAGTGGAGTGTGGTGTTAAATGTGTTGGTGTGTGAAGGGGAGGTCACAGGTTCGACCCCTGTGACCTCTCTTTTTTTATGAAACATTTTTTTTTTATTTTTCTTTTTAAAAAGTTATAAAATAAGCAAAAATGGAAATCTTTAAAAAAGGAACTTTTTATAAGACTTGAAAATAAGCTAGTAATAAGCTAAATTAAAATGACAGTTTTAGAAAAATTAAGTCTCATTACTTATAAGCTAACATTGATTGGACTTTTGGACACAATAAGCTAAATGAGCTAAAACAGATATTAAGCTAGACCTAATAAGCTATAAGGATTAACATTAAGCTAACAGTTTAAGCTAAAAAGCTATCAAAGAAAGCAAAAGGCCATAAGCTCTAAAAACAGTTTAAAAGGCTAAACCGCCACTTTTTAACCTATCTCTACGAACTAATGAGCAAAAGAAATAAGCTATGAATGGAAAACAGATTGAGACAAGGACTCAAAGAACACCAATAAGCTGAAAAACAGATTATAAGCTAACAAATAAGCTAAGAAAAGACTTAAAGAAAGAGACAGACTACACTAGTTGCTTTTGGCTTTTGAAAATAAAGGACTCTTTTTAAGCTTAAAATTAAGACTCTAAAAGCAAAATCAAAGACTAAAACTTAACAACAGCTAAAGACCTTGACCCAATAAGTACCTAAGACTAAGAAATAAGCAAAAACAAAAAGCTGGAAATCCCTAAAAAGATTTAAGAGAGAAGACATAAAAACAGATTCTAAGGACTTATAACTAATTTTTAAGCTAAAAATAAAACCAATAAGCAACAGGTAAAAAGCTAAAAAGCAAAAACTCAATTGACTCAAAATAAGCTGGCATTTAAGAAAATAAGTTCAAAGAAGAAGCTAGAAAAGACTAATGAAAAAGACAGATGCACTACTTGAGTTTCTTTTTTTTGCTTTTTGGTGATATAATGACAGATTTCAATCTTAACTTTAGGACTCTAAAATTCTTATGACACTTTAAAAACTTAAAACAGATTAAGCACAAGCCACAGTAAGCTAATTCCAACAAAAACTGACCTAAATTAAGCTATGATTGTACCTCAAATGATTTGCATACCTACACTCTTAAGAACATTTAATAATCATCAATATCTAACTGCTTTTAATCTAAAATACTAAAATGATTTTTACTAAAGGCTATGAACTTCAAACAGATGCATATTATTGCATCAAAATCCGTAATCTGAACTAAAAAAAACTACACCTAAAGCATTCTAAGATTCAAACAGTTAAGGCCCTATTTAGAACTAGCAGTTTTGGACTTTTGATTAATCAAACATGAAAACTAAGCTAAACTTAACACTAGTTATGAAGACTGACATTTAAAACTTAAATGAGCTTATGAAATCTTAATCTGAACTAAAAAAAACTACACCTAAAGCATTCTAAGATTCAAACAGTTAAGGCCCTATTTAGAACTAGCAGTTTTGGACTTTTGATTAATCAAACATGAAAACTAAGCTAAACTTAACCCTAGCTTTTGAAGACTGACATTTAGAACTTAAATGAGCTTATGAAATCTTACTTAAGCATCAAAAGTTTTGAAACATAAACCATCCCACTAAGACTTGACATATTACTTCAGGTTGCATGATAAAGCCGTTACTTTCACTTGATATACTTTTGCCATCAATTAGATTTCCCTGTACTGTTAAGGTAAAGTTTATAGCCTTACCTTTACTTATTTACATGTTTTATAAACCCGCGAGGGGGATACATGCTTGTTTTATACAAATTAAACACAAGTGATTTTGATATATGATATGGTTCCATCACCGTAAATAGTCCCATTTTTTTATGTTTTCTAAATCCTGTGGGGGATTCATGCTATAAACTATGAATACAAGTGCTTTTCCAACTATATGCTATCCTGATATATTATTGCCTAAGTTACCTCTATTTTCCCATAAGACATCCCAGTCTCTTAGGTAATAGCTCCCAGTATCTCTTTGGGTAATAGCTCCCAGTATCTCTTTGGGTAGTAGCTCCTAGTATCTCTTTGGGTAGTAGCTCCCAGTATCTCTTTAGGTAGTAGCTCCCAGTATGTCTTCGGATAGAGGCTCCCGGTTCTATTAAAATATGTAATTCATGAGCTTAGGGCAATAATACTGGTTTCCACAATAATACTATTTTCCATAATAATTGTACTCATTGCAATTATTACACTTATGGGTGTATAACAACGTAACCCACTATTAAACTTGTACTCAACTATTATAACTGAAAACCTATGAATTTCACTCAACCTTTGTGTTGACCCTTTTAGCATGTTTATCTCAGGTAATTGAGCAACCTATGGTACGGAGTGGAACATACTTGAAGATGGCTAAACTGTTATCATTCAAACTTTATGTTTCTAGATTTTGGGACCTCCTTTGTAAAACTCTGCTATGATATTAAATGATAACTAAATTTTCCAAAACGTCTCTTTTGAGTCATTTTCTATGATTATGTCTGTTGATCCATGAAGTAGTACCCCAGATTAGCTTCCGCTGCTATATGTCAAAAATGGGGGTGTTACAATGTGTCACTTCAGCCAATCAAATGGTGTGGGATTGCCAGCCTTGGCATTTCTTTGTCAGCTTCTGGGAGGTGGGTTTAAGAGGTTTTGTAATGGTTTGCAAGGTAAATTGGAAGGGATGGGTGAATAGTAACATTTAGGCTTTAGCGGGTTTTGTGGTTTTATATAATTTGGGTTAACGGGGTTAGGGACATGAGGACTAATGATGTAATAGTTATGGACTTAACTGTGTTAGTCCCCAAAGACTAATGGTATAAAGAATAAGGGTTAACGGGGTTAGGGTTTAAACATTAGTATGGGCCTTTGTTGGGCCGGTTTGGATTTAGGATATGGATTTTGGACTTTGATTAGATCTAGGCTTATTTAAAAAAGGCTTTTGTATAATTCACTTCAATGTGGGCTGACCCGACCCATCAAATGGGTGCGGGTTGGTCCGTTTAAGATGTACACGTCTTTGACTTTGACTTTTCACGCTCATTCTAATCCCGTGCTCGATTTTGTTGGTTTTGGCTTTATTTTTGTCTTTTAGTGAATATCCGTTACCTGCATATCATAAATCATAAAACACACAAATACAATGCATTTTTGATATATTTTGGTCATTTTAGGCTCGTTTTATTAGGTAAAAGGTATGTGTAATTAAGCACATACCAAAATCCCCCATACTAAACTATTGCCGTGTCCTCACGCAATGCCATAAGTAAACACTTTAGAAAACCAAGAATCTCAATCCCTCATGACTAATTACCTCAAAAAGTAGCTAAGTATTCATCCTAAGGGATTAAAGTATCGTTAATTTTGAAAAGTCCCGTTTTGACCATTTTTTATATATTCACACTAATTGCCACACATATTTTTTTATATTTTTCCCTTTTTTTCTTTTTCTAACTAGAATGTCTAGACTTTCGTTATTTTGATAACCTTTAGGGTCATAGAACAAGAAGCACTTTAATCCTAAAATGCCCAAAAGGATAAATTCATCGTCCCCGATTTTTCACTTGTCCCAAACCAAGCTTAAAAACGAAATCACCGTTAAATATAAGTTAAGATGCTAACACTACTCATACTTGTAACTTGTGAAACTTTTCACTCCCAACAATTATTATATCTTAGGTGAATGTGCTTATTTCGAATTTCAACCATGGATCAACCTTTTTAAGAAAATTGCAATATTTCTATGCTTTACGTTCCACCCAAGAATTATGATTTTGAAGGCGAGATCATTCCATGTAGCGACTTTCTTCTCGGCACATCCCAGCCGAGACCGGCTTAGGTGACCAGGCTTTTGACACCCCACAGAGAATAGTATCGGAACTCACGGACCTTCGGTTTCAAAAACTCTTAGGCTTCCCGTTAAATAAACAATTCATTTAGAAAAACCACAACTTAAAACGAAATAGTCTTAGTTCAAAAGCATATTTAAATTTAAGAAAAAGAGATTTTCCCTATATTTATTAAATCACATATATTACACTTAACATTAATATAATTATACTTATAACCTCCACCCTTTAAATGAACTGTCACATCGGTATGCGAGCCGACCATGATCCAATTGTCTTATTTCGGCTTTAGAAATCCTTGACCTTTTTGAAGGCTGCAACATCGGTTGTGAGCCGGCAAGATGCAGCAAACTTTTATCAGTCTCGGATTATTATTCTTACTATGGGCCTTCTTTTGAAGACTGCCACATCGGTTGTGAGCCGGCAAGAGGCAGTAAACTTTTATCAGCCCACAGTTTTTATTATTATTACCTCATTTTTTAACACTTTATATTACCACGATATATAGAGAAATTTTCTTTTTAGAAAATTAAAGTATATAGCTGAACTAAGACTAAATAAATTAATGTTATCGACTACATTAACAAAGCTTCAAATTCAAAAATTATTGATTTAAGTTTAATTTTTAAAAATAGCACTTATTATTAGTCAGGTTAGGAGCTTATGGGAGAAAAAGCCACAAACTACAATTATGAGCTTGTAAGATTTCCAAATAATCATTGTTTAGCATCTAACTTATAATTAACTCTATCATTTCTTGTTCTTCGCAAATTTAAAATCTTTAATAAAAAGATCCGCGAATGCTTAGTCAAATAAACTAGCTTAGACAAGTTTATAAAGGTTAAGGGACAAAGCTAAGAGCTCAACACGCTCGATCGAGTCAAAATTTATTCTTATTAAACCCGACAGGAAAGTCAAACATTGTGACAAAACACTTATTTTATTTTTGAATTTTTTTAACATTTTTATTTTTTTGGTATTTTGGTGGTAAAAACAAGATTACATGAAAACAACGACTACATGCATAATCAAATCGATAGATCCCCTCATACTAGAACTGAACATTGTCCTTAATGTTTTAAGAAGGGTCTCTACGTAAATCTAAAGCCGTTTATTAAGTATGCTCAAAGATAAACGTTAGTCGATAAGATTTAGGATATTGGATTCCTATAATCATGCTAAGGATTCAAGCTCGAGTGAACGAAGGACAAAACCACGAGCACGAGAGTCTTCATAATGCGGGGAAATCCTGGACATACAACACAAACCACGAAACACGAGAAAGGAAGAGGCGAACCTCCTCACCTCACACTTATTTATTACTACTACTATAATTATATTAGGATAAGCATGGGTTGCCACCCACGAAGCGCTTGTTTATTAATGAGTCACTAAGCTTGACTCATCCCCGAATTAAGTTGTCTATAAGGAAGGTTTGGAGATCCGGGACAACCATAGGTGGTATGTCCCCTCCAAAATAATGTTTGAGTCTATGATCGTTCACCTTAAAGTTTGGCTCGTTAGTTGAAGATAACTCGATGGTGCCATATGGGAAAACTTGGGCAACAGTGAACGGTCCGGTCCAACGGGTTTTAAGCTTGCCCGAGAAAATCTTTAATCAAGA
>BQNB010012300.1:0-79514 GCA_026074375.1 Tanacetum coccineum
AAAACAACAGTAAATAGTGCAAGACCAATGACAAATATTTTTAATAGAGCATATTCAACTGTTAGAAGGCCCATTAACAACAAAACAACAACTAAAAATAGTAATTTTAATCAAAGAGTTAATATTGTTAGTGGTAAGAATGTTAATACTGCCAAGCCAAAAGCAGTAGTTAATGCCGCTAGGCCAAAAGCAGTACTTAATGTTGTTAAGGGAAACTAGGTTAATGCTGTTAAGGCCTCAGCTTGTTGGGTTTGGAAACCAAAGACTAAAGTAATAGACTATGTTTCTAAACACAACAGTGCATCAACCATTATGAAAAGGTTTGATTATATTGATGCACAAGGCAGATCCAAGTCATTGATGGCTTGGGTCCCCAAAAGAGACCAATTTTCTTACCACATGTGCAGGGCAATCTACAAATGGATTTACAGGACTAAGGAGTGATTGACAACATGTCCTATCTTACTGATTTTGAAGAAATTGATAGAGGATATGTTGTCTTTGGAGGTAACCCCAAAGGAGGGAAAATCATAGGGAGAGGTACAATCAAAACTGGTAATTTAGATTTTGAGAATGTGTATTTTGTAAGAGAATTACAGTTTAACCTCTTTAGTGTCTTACAAATGTGTGACAAAAAGAATAGTGTTCTCTTTAATGACACTGAATGTATTCTTTTATCTCCAAACTTTAAGTTAACTGATGAAAGTCATGTTTTACTTAAGGTTCCTAGAAAGAACAATATATATAGTGTTGATTTAAAGAATATTGTTCCTAAAAGAGGTCTAACTTGTCTCTTTGCAAAAGATACATCTGATGAATCTAAACTTTGGCATAGAAGGCCTGGATACATAAATTTCAAAACTATGAATAAACTGGTTAAGGGAAATCTTGTAAGAGGTTTACCTTCAAAACTTTTTGAAAATGATCAAACATGTGTTGCTTGTCAAAAGGGAAAGCAACATAGAGCTTCTTGTAAGTCCAAAATAGTAAGTTCAATTAGCCAACCTTTACATATGTTGCACATGGATTTGTTGTGTCCAACATTTGTAAAAAGATTAATGAAAAAGGTGTATTGCCTAGTTGTCACAAATGATTACAGTAGGTTTAGTTGGGTTTTCTTTCTAGCTACTAAGGATGCGACTAGTGTTCTTAAGTCCTTTATAACTGGAGTAGAAAATCTAATAGATCTAAGGGTTAAGATAATTAGGTCTGACAATGGAATTGGGTTCAAGAATAAGGAAATGAATCAGTTTTGTGAGAGAAAATGTATTAAGAGAGAATTTAGTGTAGCTAGAACTCCTCAACAAAATGGAGTAGCTAAGAGGAAAAATAGAACACTAATTGAGGCTGCTAGGACAATGCTAGCCGATTTTAAGTTACCTACTACTTTTTAGGCTGAAGCAGTTAATACTGCTTGCTATGTGCAAAACAGGGTATTAGTAATTAAGCCTCATAACAAGAACCCTTATGAATTTTTTCTTGGTAGAAAACCAGTTTTAGGCTTTATGAGACTATTTGGATGTCTTGTTACAATTATCAATACCATAGATCACTTAGGCAAGTTTGATGGTAAGACCGATGAAGGATTCTTTGTTGGGTACTCAATCAATAGTAAAGAATTTAGAGTATTCAACAGTAGAACTATGATAGTTGAAGAGAACATGCATGTCTAATTTAGTGAGAATACACCTAATATTACAGGAAGTAGACCAAATTGGCTTTTTGATATTGATGCGCTAACAAAGTCAATGAATTATAAGCCAATTGTTACAGGAAATCAGTCTAATGGTAATGCAGGTACAAAAGCATGTGATGATGCAGGTAAAGCTAGAAGGGAGACAGTACCTGGCAAAGATTACATTCTACTACCATTATGGCCTGCTGATCTACTACTCTCTCAAAATTCAAAGAGTTCTCCTAATGCTGGATTAAAACCTTCAGGAGATAATGAAAAGAAGGTTACTGAAGAACCAGGAAATGAAGGTGGTGATCCAAGTAATAAGAATGATAGTGTTAACAGCACTAACAATATTAATACTACTAGTGATGAAAACAGCACTAACAATGTTAATACTGTTAGTTCAACTGTTAATACTGCTGGCTTATAAGTTAATGCTGTTAGTAGTAATACACGCATTGAACTTCCAAATGATCTAAATATACCTAAATTGGAAGATATTATGTATTCAGATGATTATGAAGATGTTGGTGCAGAGGCTGACATGAACAATATGAATACATTTATGCCTGTCAGTCCTATTCCCCCAAACAAGAAGAATGACAAAGAATTTGAAAGAACATGGTTTGTTTAGTTCTGTTCAGCAAAGAACACACCACATGGCATCAGTTTCAAGTTGCTTTCTCGTGGAGACAGAACGAGAAGGATCACCGATCACGTTTTCTATTGGATGATCCTTAGTCCATCTACCAAGGTATTCAAATAGAGTCTGAGATGGTCACACATTCGATGACGATCCATGAGAAGTCGAGTCTTTATGAAGAGATTCATGAAGTAGATCATCTTGAAACTGTGGTGTTTTTGGTGATTCTTCAAAACCTTAAGAAATAATTGGAGAATGTTCTTGTTCGTGTGTTGATGGAATACTAGTTGATGGAGCATCTAGGTCAATTGACATAGACACTGGTCATTTAGTTGTATCAACAGCTCTTGGTGCAACAGCCACTAGAACTAGAGAAACAGCAATGGTTGGAGGATTGAAGTATTCATCGAACATGGGTTGGAAAAAATGATCCCAATCATCTCTATTTGGTGGACTAAAGGTTGTTGAGTAATAAGGTTTGGAACGAGTCCTGAACTGGTTATTGCAGGAGTCACTAATTGAAGCTCGGGTCCTGAACCGAATTGTTTAGAAGCCATTGATGTCAGCTCATCGAACGTCACATGAATTGTTTCCATAATATTATGGGTTCTTCTGTTATAGATTCTGAAAGCTTTCTTTGCAGGCGCGTATCCAACAAAAATACCAATATCAGCCTTTGCATTTAGTTTACCCAAGTCTCATTGTCATTGGTCGGGTTTAAACAAAAGTTGACCAAAGACATGAAGAAACGATAAATCTGGCTTCTTGTCGTGCATCAGCTCATATGGAGTTTTGTTGTATCGGAGACGGATCAAGGAACGGTTTTGGGTATAACAAGCTGTGTTGATTGCTTCAGCCCATAGAAACAGAGGAGCTTTTAAAAATATCAACATTATGCGAGCGGCTTCCACAAGAGTTTGGTTTTTCCTTTCGACAATGTCGTTCTATTGAGAGTGCGGCGCAACACGAGTTTGATGCGAAATGCCGACATTTTCATAGAAATCACAAAGAGTCTGATTGACAATTTTTTGTTCCTTTATTGATTCGAACATTACGAACTGTGGCATTCAAACCAACTTGAATATTTTTGATGCACTTGATGATAACGTCGAGAGCTTCATCATTTGATCTAAAAAATCTAACCCAAGTAAATCGTGAATAATCATCAACAATCACCAAGATATACTTTTTCTCATTAATACTCTTCACTCGCATTGGGCCACAAAGATCCATATGCAAAAGATATAGTTTCTCTTGATTAGTGTCTTCAGCCTTGGGTTAATGAGAGGATTTCTTGCTTTTTACTAATGCACATGCAAAACACATATGATCTTTCTAAAATTTAAGTTTTGGAATGCCTCGAGCAAGACCGTAATTAGCTAGCTTGTTAAGAGTACCGAAGTTAAGATGCGATAACCAACGGTGCCATAACCAGCTCTTAGTCTTTGATGCTTTTGATAGAAGACAGATCGGAGAAGTCTTTATCATGTCATCAAGAGAAATTGTGTACAAATTTGTGTATCTGGATCTTGAAAGTAGATTAACACCTTAAGGTTCGAATATAGCGAGTGTTTTTCTGAAAAGCGACTTTAAGATTCGCTTCACAAAATTATACAACAAAAAATAAGTTATGTCTAAGCCCCTCAACATAGTACACCCTTGAGATAATTACGTTCCCCAGCTAATAGTCACCATACCCCATTATCTTTGCAACTTGGTCATTTCTGAATCTAACAATTCCTAAAAATTTACTAACGAAGTTCATGAGCTGAGAGCGGTTCCCTGTCATATGTTTTGAACATCCGGAGTCCAAATACCAGAGAACAATCTGGACAACATGCCTTTGACGGAGAAGAAGAAGATGGAAAAATCTGTAGCATTAGCTTCCCCAAAAAAGATGTTGGTTTGAGTTGTTAGCAATCTTAGATTCTACAATCTTAGCTTTTTTACTCGAACCTACTGATTTTATTTGTTTGGGTCTCTTACTATAAACTTTAATCTCTGGTTTTGGTATTTCAACTGAATTATAAGTGGTTTCCTTAAGAGGCATTATTTTATTAAGAGTGAACCTAGTTAAAGGGCACGACAACTATAGTGAAAAGTCTTCATTATTGGTTTCCCTTAAGTACCTACGTCAGTGAATAACTTTTAACCGTAGGTTACCAAAATATTTTTGCACTTGGCTTTTCTTTGTCTTAGATTTAGATTTAGCATGCATATTCATCATTCACAAAATTAAGGACACACACATCATACTTTGCATACACATTACATTGCTGTCATTTACCTAATATTAACTGAGTATTCTTTTTTTCCCTTTAACATAGTATGCTTAACACTTGCATCACAAATAGGGTCTTTAACACTATTTTTTTTATTCACTTTCCTAGGTTGGGCTTCTACTTTATTCTTTTTATTGCTACTTGGTTTTTGTGAGATCTTATAATTCTTTTTATTGCTTGTAGGTGTGATCTGCAAGTACTAGTAGAACACTTTAATCCTATAAAAGATAACACAGGTGTGTTAGATTCAGATGTTTTAGATGACTCAACATGTTTGATGTTGCTTGAGGATGTGATTAGGTTCAACAAAACCAAACTTTCTTGGACCTGTATTCATAGAGCGATAACTACCTTTTTCTCACTAAGTTTAATCGCATTAGGGTATGTATTTTGAACATATACAAGTGACTCTTGAATTCATATGGCATGCTTACATGCAAGGTCTAACGCATTATCTATAGGTTGTTTTTCCTTAGCTTGTTCGACTATTCCCTAAAGTATGTCAGCTTGTTCCTGAGTATGCTTAAGATAATATATCTGAGCTTCCCTATTTTGCAATAACCAAGGAGATAAAGGATCTAAGTCTAGCTTAAACATGCCTAGAGCAACAGTGGTGGCAATTGGTATTTGTGTAACATTTTCAACTTCTTTCCATTTTAAATTTGTAATTGTTTTTATTGATGTGATCACAGAAAACCTTTTCTTGATTTGATGTTTTAAAATCGCCATTTTTCCATACACTTAGAGTACAAATTGAACAATCAAAGAAGTCATCGTGTTCCTTAAAGAGAGAACATGTCTTTTTAATAGAGTCAAATTGATCTTTGTAAATCTTTTTCAAATGCCTAATTTTTTTATGTAAACGCTCATTTTCAGAAATTAATTTTGCCACACTATGCTCTAATTCAATGTTTATGGTCTCAATTTCATCCATTTCATGTTTGAATTTCTCTTCCTTGTGATTTTCTCTCATCATTTTGTTTCTGTTCTTCAAATCTGACAGAGTGTAGGCCTTTAGCTTGTAGCTAGCATTTCAGATCCCCCCATTATTTTCAAAATAATCTAGAATTTCAAGAGCATTTTGATTATTACTTAATGAATCTTTTTGAAACATTTCTTGATTGAGTTGCATTGTTAACTCAAGAGAAATGCAATGTTTTTCAAGTTGTGAATAACTTTTCGAAAGATCATTATACGCACTTTGTTTGTTCAAAAGCTCAGCATCAAGATCCACACACTTCACACAAGATTCACTACTTTGCATTTCCACATTCACATCATCAAAAACAGCAGTGGAATTCATCACACGTATCATAACATCTTGAGACATGATTTTTTGTAAGAGTCGATCATTTTCAAGAAAAAATTCTTTCTTTTGAATTTCAAAACACTTTTTATCTACAAAATACTGTTGAACAACAGCTTCCATCTGGTTAAAAACTGTTTGTACTTCCGTTACCTCATTTAAAAGATCTTTATCAAAAACATTGAATATGTCTTTTAAGGTCTTTAAAAATGGAATTATTTCATTTAGAAAAATAGTTTTTGTGTGTTCAAACCCCCATTCCCCTTCTGTTATAGCATCAGGTGTAATCCGCTTTTTCACCACAGTGTCAAATTGGCCAAGATGGTATTTAAGCTTTTTAAGGCTTGTATTAACCAGGCTTACCTTAGGAAGTTCCTGAGGAGCCTCAATTTTGATAGGTGACGAAGCTGATTGGTCAGTATTATGGTGTGAAGTTTGTAACCTGAAAGCTTGTTCATCAGACAGTTCTTGTTGTTAAACAAATGTTTACCAAAATTCTTCTGATATTTGATTTAACTCTGATAATTAATTAGAGTTGTATGAACTTTCTTTTATTTTGAAAATTGGGTCGTTTTGTTTTGCAAGCATTTTGGATAAACTAACTTCTTCCAAAATACAATGTCTTCTATCATCTAACACATGACTAGCAACATGTTTATCAGAAATAACACTATCATCATACAAGGTTGGTTTAATCCGCTGAGTTTTCTTAAGATAAAACGGATTTTGATAACCTAGAGCTTGTTTGTGAGCATTATCATAAAAAACTTGTGGCTTTGTTAACATGTGCACTGTTTGAGTAGATTGACCCACTTTGTAAAACAATATTATCTAGTTCCTTAATCTTCTTTTCTAAATCAACAATTTATTTGTCTATATACTTATTTTCCTTTTCTTTGGATTGTTTTTTGAAAACAGTAAATGTTTGCAATAAAGATTTCTTTTCTTTGATTTGATTTGAAAGATTTTGTTTAAGTGAGTCAATTTGCTGCTTAAGTGTAAGCTTTTCCTTTATCATATCATCCATTTGAGAATCAATCATTTTTTTACGTGTGCTTAAATCAACATTAAGACGTTGTTCAAAAGTTTTGACTCGTTCTTTGTATCTCTCAAGCTCAGCGGTTACTGATTCATTATTCTTTTCTTGATTGCCTTCTTCCCTATTATTAACATGACTAATCATTTGTTCTAAAATTTGTTCAATCACAGATAAAATCAATGAATCTTATTGTGCATACAAATTAGTATCTTGAACAGCTGTCAGTTATGTTTTTTGCAAATACTAAGAGTACATAATGATATTGCTATCACTAATTATTCTTATTAAAAAATCAACAATTGGTGTTTGTTCAAAATCCTGCATTAATGCATACTTTGATTATCCATATCATATTAGAGTTTCAGATGAGTTCATCTGATAGAATACAAGGAACCTATAGGTAGAAAGATTAGCCATGAGAACGCTTTTGTATTTCAAGGACATCATCACAGTCAGAATATAGGCATCAAGAATCCTTAGTCTGGATAGCAGCCATTTTTTGGAATGGTTGTTGAACAGCGTGACCATTTGGAATACCTAGATCTGAAGAAAGCTTAGTTGTTCTTCATCCAAAATTTGTCCAGCTTCCTGTGCTTCAGCCAACATTTCCTTTTCCTTAAACCATGCAGCATTACTTCGCCTATTTGGTTGAGTGCATTGCCTATCCATGAGACCTTCACCTTGACAATTATAACACTTAACCACCCTAGCCTGCCCTCCTGTATTATTTCCCCCTGAACTAGTAGCATTACCCTTATAACTATTACCAGCATAACTTTGTCCTTGCCTCCCCTGAACTTGTTGTACTATAACTCTGCCATCTTAAATTATGGCTTGGTTTCTCAAATTAGAGGAAGTTCTAAGTTGATTGTTGGTTGTGGGGAACCTTGAAGAGGCTATAGCTGTCAAAAAAGCCATTGCCTTGTTGAGATAGGCAATTAGATCATCTCCTTGATGAAACACAAGAATAGCAAGACCTGAGTCCATTTGAGGAAATTTAGTCAATGGTTGTGTTGAAGGTTAAGGTAAATTGTATGTAATTTGTGGAAGAGGTTAGGTTTGATGATTCATTTAAGACTGATTGATGGCTTCCCCTCCCAAGATTAATTTTCTTCTCGATGAGTTTGCCGGTGAACTCACTCGTCTCCAATCAATTCCACCGGGAATTGATAATATCAACCTTGATCCGGAGGGTGATATTTTATTTTTGGAAAGTTTGCTTTACGATAACTCTTCTCCTCGACCACCAAAATCTTTTCAAGACAATTCTAATACTATCATCGAGTCTCTTCCTACATTTCATATCCTTGTTAAGGATAGTGACTCTCTTAGGGAAGAGACCGATATATTTCCTGGTCTGGATGACTCAATACCACCGGGTATTGAGAGTGATGATTTCGACTCGGAAGGTAACACTAATTCTACTTCCCTTCCCGAGTTTGAATTATTTCATGTTGATTATCCCAATTCGGGAGGTTCAACCATTGATGTGGTGGAAGACATCCCCGTGGATGTGCCTAATATTTTGCCCACCCATCCCGCCCTTCAATTGGATTTCGACTTCATTCCTTCTCATAATGATCTCGGATCCGATCATGATGTTTCTTCTCCTTCTGGAGATAGAAACAAGATTTACGATTTGGGGATATGCATTGAAGTCGAATCCACGAGATTTCTTGCTCCTCTTTCCCCTATGAATGATACTTTACTTCTATTTTCATCCAAAAATGAAGTCAAAGTTTTCAATCACGGTGTTCTTGCTACAAAGGAGAAATCTCCTCCTTCTTCATCACATCGGTGCTTTAAAGCTTCCAAGCTTTTTCATCATAAAATCCCGATGTTGATTCATGGAGAGAACACTCCTAATTTGGGTGTTCGTCATCCCCATTTTTATCCCCCTTGACAAGCTCAAGTATAGGGGGATCGGGTCAAGCTAAGTGACCTAAAACAAGCGCTTCGTGGGTGGCAACCCATGCTTATCCTAATATTATCGTAGTAGTAGTATGCTAGTTTAGTAGTAATGAATAAGTGTTTTTATGTGAGAGGCTCGCCTGTTCCATTTTCCATTTATCTTTTGTTGTGTATGTCCAGGATTGCCCGAATTTTTGAAGCCTCTCGTGCTCACGGTTTTGTCCTTCATTCACTAGAGCTTCAAATCCTCAGCTTCATTTTGGGAATCCAATATCCAAATCTTATCGACTAACGTTTTATCTTTTGGCATACTTAATAAACGGCCTTAGGATTTACGTAGAGACCCTTCTTAAAACATTGAGGACAATGTTTAGTTCTAGTATGGGGGGATCTATCGATTTGATTGTGCATGCAGTCGTTGTTTTCACGTAATCCCGTTTTTACCACCAAAATACCAAAAAAAGTGAAAAATTTTAAAAATTTTCAAAAATAAAATAAGTGTTTTGTCATAATTTTGACTTTCCTGCTGGGTAGAATAAGAATAAATTTTGACTCGATCGAGCGTGTTGAGCTCTTAGCTTTGTCCCTTAACCGTTATAAACTTGACTAAGCATTCGCGGATCTTTTTATTAAAGATTTTAAATTTGCGAAGAACGAGAAATGATAGAGTTAATTATGAGTTAGATGCTAAACAAGGATTAGTTGGAAATCTTAAGAGCTCATAAGTGTAGTTTGTGGCTTTTTCTCCCATAAGCTTCTAACCGGACTAATAATACGTGCTCTTTTCGAAAATTAAACTTAAATCAACGATTTTTGAAGTATAGTCGATAACAATAATTTATTCTTAGTTCAAATTTATACTTAAATTTTCTAAAAAGAAATTTTCTCTATATCGTGGTATTATATGTTAAAAAATGATGAAAAATGAAAAATGAGATAATAATAATATAAAAAACTGTGGGCTAATAAAAGTTTACTGCATCTTGCCGGCTCACAACCGATGTTGCAGTCTTCTAAATAAGGCACATAGTAATTATCCGAGACTGATAAAAGTTTGCTGCATCTTGCCGGCTCACAACCGATGTTGCAGCCTTCTAAAAGGTCGAGGATTTCCTTAGTTTAAAAGATGCATAATTATATTAAGTGTAATATATGTGATTTAATAAATATAGGGAAAATCTCTTTTTCTTAAATTTAAATATGCTTTTGAACTAAGACTATGTCGTTTTAAGTTATGATTTTTCTAAATAAATTATGTATAAACGGGAAATCCAAGGGTTTTGAAACCGAAGGTCCGTGAGTCTCGATACTAGTCTATGTGGGGTGTTGTTGGGAATTATGTTTTCCTAACTTAGTACTGTTAGTAATAATAGTTAGTACCGATAGTTATAATTAGTACTGACAGTACAAAGTGTTAAGTACTGATCAGATAGTTAGTACTGTTAGTAGAAATTAGTTAGTACCGTTTAAGAGATATGTATGAGATATTCTAGGAAAAGATATGTATTATCTTTTACGCGTTTTGTAAGCCTGTTAGGGTTTATCCTTGGTTTATAAAAGGATCCCTCATGGCATAGTTAAAAAGAGAGTTCAATATATATCTCATACAATCATATCTCATAGTTAGTAATCTGTAATCACTCAAAGCAGATTAATAGAAATCATTATTTAGTTTTTCATTGTTCTTCTTAGTACTTGTGTTAAGATTCCGCATTAGCACATAGTATTCATAGTCAGTGTTTCTATATAGTCAAATTGTATTTATACAAGTTGGCTATCACCCTTAGTAGGCTGCAAAGATCTATTCAGTTAGGGACTCACAAGTGGTATCAGAGCCTGTGAGAAACTCTGAGTAAGAAGAACAAACAAAACCAGTTATACATCTCCATACTACAAAACTAAACATGTCTGGATCACAAGATGAAATTCCACCACCACCACCACCTCCACCATCATCATCACAAACACCAACACAACAAACTCCTCACACAGTTTCAACCATTAAACTTCCTATTCTCAAAAAGGGAGAATATGACATATGGGCCATGAAAATGGAACATTATTTAGCCCATACAGACTATCCTATCTGGGAGGTTATACAAAATGGAAATGGTCCTGTATCAATCACCACAGATACACAAGGACAAATCAAGGTTCTGCCTCCAAGAACTGCAGAAGAAATTGTAGCCAGAGAAAGAGAAAGAAAAGCAAGGACCACTTTGCTTATGGCTCTACCAGAAGATCATCTTGCTAAATTTCATAAGATGACTGATGCAAAAGAGATGTGGGATGCCATCAAATCCAGATTTGGTGGAAATGACGAATCAAAGAAGATGCAGAAGTATATCTTAAAGCAACAGTTTGAAGGATTCTCTGTATCAAACTCAGAAGGGCTTCATAAAGGCTATGACAGGTTCCAAAGTCTTCTGAGTCAATTAGAGATTCATGGAGCAGGTGTATCCACTGAGGATGCAAATCAGAAATTCCTTAGATCTCTACCTTCTGCCTGGTCTCAAGTTTCCTTAATTATGAGGACCAAACCAGGAGTGGACAGTCTCAGCTTTGATGATCTGTATAATAATCTAAGAGTCTTTGAGAATGATGTAAAAGGCTCTACTGCATCATCCTCTAGCACGCAAAATGTAGCATTTGTCTCTGAGAACACCAGCAGTACTAATGATGTTAGTACCGCTTATAGTGTTTCTAATCCTTCTGGTCAAAACTCATAGTATGAACAAACTTCATCATACTCCTTCTTGCTAATCAATCAAGTTATCCTCAACTGGATCATGAGGACTTAGAACATCTTGATGAATATGACCTTGAAGAAATGGACTTGAAGTGCAAGATGCGTAGTGGCCATGATTTTTTTTTCTCAATGAGAATGAAAAAAGTTTTTACAAAAAGACTAGTAGAAAGCCTACAGTTTGATGCAAAAAGAACCAGTTCGGCTTTGATAAAACCAAGTGGATTGCTATAATTGCCACAAGACAGAGCATTTTGATAGAGTAGTTGTTTAGATAAAGGGAAATAACGATCAATAGGATGAGGGATGCATGGAAACTTAGAAATAAGGATGTGAGCAGAACTGGAAAGAAGGAGGACTCTAAAGCATTGGTGACCATTGATGGAGAAGGTGTAGATTGGACCAGTCACTCAGAAGAAGATGAAGATTATGCTTTGATGGCTTGCAACAGTCTCAGAATTAGACATAGAGGTAAACATTCAGTTCAAATAAGTGTAAAGAAGGTTTATGCTAACTTAAAAAACCTGTATGATGCTTAGATGAAACATATCTTAGTGATGCAAGCATAGAATAAAGGCATATTTCCTCAAGGTCTTAAGAAAGTTGAGTACAGTTAGGTTGCTCTTCAACAAGGTCAACTTTGGTATGAACAAAAATAAAATGTTATGAAGATAGATTTTAGATGATAAAACAGAAGTTTACATACCATAGAATAGCTAGCAGAAGCTCAAAAAGAAAAAGAATGATTTAAAGGCTAAAGTAGAAAAAATGCATAACTCTTCTATGGAATTTAGTAACTAAAATGCTTAAACACACCAAATGATGTGCTAATGATAAGTTTGGGCTTGGGTTTGGGGATCACAGTTATGATGGTATTTTGAGCTTATGATGAAAATGAAGTTTTACAAGTGATTTTATGAATAAAGAGAAGTGAGTTAGAAAAAACAACTTTGTATGTTAGGTTTGTTTTACAGCAGGTGGAAATGCATGTTGTACCCCCACCCATGACAGGGAATTATATGCCTCTAGACCTGATATTGAAGTAGTATTACTCACAATTAACCATATGTACAAAACGACTCAACCTAGTAAATCTGAATCCCAAACAAGTGAATTTGATACATGTGAATCTAACATTAGTACAGAACCCTCTGAATTAGTATCTGAACTAGTTGTCAATGAATCTAATGTAGAATGTCAACCTAAGGTCTGGTTTGATGCTCCTATCATTGAGGAGCATGAATCAGATAGTGAAGATGAGTATGTGTCAATACCAACAAAAGAACAGGAAACACCTAGTTTTGCTAACCAGCAAGTAAGAACTCCTAGGGAAACTGTTAAGAATCAGTTCACACATAGTTAAAAACCTAAAGCTGACAAGAAAGAGTTGGGGTATAGGTTTACTGTAAGAGCATGTTTTGTATGTGGAAGTCTTAATCATCTAATTAGAGATTGTGATTTCCATAAGAATAGAATGGCTAGACAAGCTGAGTTAAACAAAGGGTTGAACAGGATTTCTAATCAAAGGGAAATAAGGCCAATTTGGAACAATGTGCAAAGAGTAAATAGACAAAACCAATTTGTTTCTATAGCAGTACTAACTAGAACTGGCAAAATTCCAGTTAATACTGCTAAAGTCAGCGGTACTAACAATGTTAGTACTGCTAGGCATAGTTTTAACAGACAGACAGTACTAACTAGTATTGCTATGAAAGTTAATATAGTTAAGCCCATTGTGAATAGAGTTGGACCAGCAAATGTTTTTCACAAAACTCATTCACCATCTTCAAGGCCTTTTAAAAAGACAACAGTACTTAGAACAAATTTTTCAAAACAAAAAGTTAATACTGCTAAGGTAAATGCAGTTAGTACTGTTTGGGGAAAAAAGAAAACTGTTGTTAAGCCCTCAGTAGGTTGTAATTGGAGACCACAAAGATACAACTGGCAAAATGTCTCGAAATACAATGGTGGATCCAGTCTTAGAAATTGTTACACTTTCAAAGATCCACTAGGCAGACTCAAGCCCAAACAGGCTTGGGTCCCTAAGAGAATCTAATCTCTTTTATTTGATGTGCAGGATTATCCACATAGAGCTTTAAAGAATAAAGGAATTGTTGATAGTGGATGTTCCAGGCACATGACTGGAAACAAGGCCTACCTTGCTGAATTTCAAGACTTTAATGGTGGCCCTGTTGCTTTTGGAGGTAGTAAAGGTTACATCACTGGTAAAGGTAAAATAAAAACTGAAAAGTTAGATCTTAAGGATGTGTGCTTTGTAAAAGAACTTTAGCATTTCAATCTCTTTTCTATGTCACAAATGTGTGACAAAAAGAACAAGGTTCTGTTTACTGACTCTGAATGTCTTGTTTTGTCTCCTGAATTTAAGTTACCTGATGAAAATCAAGTATTACTTAAAATCCCCAGACAAAACAATATGTACAGTTTCAATTTAGAGAACATTGTTCCTTCAGGAGGATTAGCTTGTTTAATTGCAAAGGCCACAATTGATGAATCTAACAAATGGCATAGGAGGTTGGGTCATGTTAATTTTAAAAACTTAAACAAACTTGTAAAGGGAAACCTTGTAAGAGGTTTACCTTCAAAGAATTTTCAAAATGACCATACTTATGTTGCTTGTCAAAAAGGAAAGCAACACAAGGCCTCCTGTAAGGCCAAATTAGTAAGCTCTATTAGCCACTCCTTACAACTTCTTCATATGGATTTGTTTGGACCTACATCTGTAAGGAGCTTAAATCATTAGACTTATTGCCTGGTTATCACTGATGATTTTAGCAGATTTAGTTGGGTGTTTTTCTTAAGAACTAAGGATGAAACTAGTGGAATCCTTAAGGACTTTATAAGACAAATTGAGAACCAACTGAATCAAAAAGTTAAAACTATTAGATGTGATAATGGTACAGAATTCAAGAACAGGGATGTCATTGAATTCTGTGGGTCAAAAGGGATCAAGAGGGAATATAGTAATGCCAGAACTCCACAACAAAATGGAGTTACTGAAAGAAAGAACAGGACCCTTATAGAGGTTGCTGCAGATTCATTTTTACCTAACACTTTTTGGGCTGAAGTAGTTAGTACTGCTTGTTATGTTCTAAATAGGGTATTAGTGACCAAGCCTCATAATAAGACACCTTATGAACTTTTAACTAGTAAAATACCAATTATAAGTTATATAAGACCTTTTGGGTTCCATGTGACCATCTTGAATACTATTGATCACCTGGGCAAGTTTGCTGAAAAATCAGATGAAGGGTTTTTAGTTGGGTATTCTCTACAAAGCAAGGCTTTTAGGGTATACAATTTAGAAACCAAGAGAGTTGAAGAAAACCTGCACATCACTTTTTTAGAGAACAAACCAAATATTGCAGGGAAAGGACCAACTTGGCTTTTTGATCTTGATTATTTAACCGATTCTATGAATTATCATCCTGTTAGATCAGAGAATTTAGCTAACATACATGCAAGTCAATAAGAAGCTAATCACAATGCAGGTACAGAAGACATTATTGATGCAGGGGATTCTAAAAAAGAGGATGATTCTGCTCAAGACTGCTTTGTACTGCCAATATGGTCTTCTTATTCTTCAACAATCACTCCTGATTTAAAGACAGATAAAAAGAGAGAATATCCAAGAGAGGACGAACAAGTCTTTTTGGATGAACTTGAAAGACTTAAAAGGAAAAAAAGGATGCTAATGAGGAAGCTAAAGCTCTTAGGAAGGAATTTGCACAAGCAACTAAGAGTTTGATTATACAAGCAGGAGCTGCTCTAGCTAGCAGTACTAACATTTTTAGTACTGTTAGCACACCAGCTAAAGCTAGCAGTACTAACCTAGTTAATACTGTTAGCACGTACTGCTAGTCCTCATGAGGGACTATCTCTCTCTGATCCAACCAATCCTGAACAAGATGATTCAGAAATACCTCCACTTGAGGACATTTATCAAAATTCTACTGATGGTATTTTTACTAATTCATCTTATGATGATGAGGGTGCAGTGGCTGACTTCACAAACTTGGAAACTGTTGTGAATGTTAGTCCTATTCCCACATCAAGGATTAACTCTTCTCATCCTTCATCTCTTATACTTGGAGATCCAAACTCAGTAGTTTAAACAAGAAGTAAAGTGAATCAAAGTTCTGGAGCCCATGCTTTTGTTAGCTATGTTCAAAAGCAAAGAAGAAATAATCATAAGGACTTCCAACATTGTTTATTTGCTTGCTTCTTGTCTCAAAATGAACCCAAAAAGATTTCAGAAGCTCTTGAAGATGAAAGTTGGGTTGATGCTATGCAAGAATAATTGCTGTAGTTTTAGATACAGAAAGTTTAGATACTTATAGATTTGCCTTATGGGAAGAAGGCTATTGGCACAAAGTGGGTTTATCGAAATAAGAAGGATGAGAGAGGAGTTGTTGTCAGAAATAAAGCAAGATTAGTTGCCCAGGGACACAGGCAAGAGGAAGGTATAGACTATGATGAGGTTTTTGCTCCTGTGGCCATGATTGAAGCCATTAGGATCTTTTTAGCCTTTGCCTCTTACATGGGCTTCATAGTAGGGTTTTTAGTGGGTATTCCTCTACAAAAGCAAGGCATTTAGGTATACAATTTAGAAACCAAAAGAGTTGAAGAAAACCTGCACATCACCTTTTTAGAGAACAAACCAAATGTTGCAGGGAAAGGACCAACTTGGCTTTTTGATCTTGATTATTTAACTGATTCTATGAATTATCATCCTGTTAGATCAGAGAATCAAGCTAACATACATGCAGGTCAACAAGAAGCTAATCACAATGCAGGTACAGAAGACATTATTGATGCAGGGGATTCTGAAAAAGAGGATGAATCTGCTCAAGACTGCTTTGTACTGCCAATATGGTCTTCTTATTCTTCAACAATCACTCCTGATTTAAAGACAGATGAAAAGAGAGAAGGTCCAAGAGAGGAAGAACAAGCCTTTTTGGATGAACTTGAAAGACTTAAGAGGCAAGAAAAGGAGGCTAATGAGGAAGCTGAAGCTCTCAGGAAGGAGTTTGCACAAACAACTAAGAGCTTGGTTATACAAGCAGGAGCTGCTAAGGCTAGCAGTACTAACATTTTTAGTACTGTTAGCACACCAGCTAAAGCTAGCAGTACTAACCTAGTTAATACTGTTAGCACACCAGTTAGTACTGCCAGTCCTCATGAGGGACTATCTCTCTCTGATCCAACCAATCCTGAACAAGATGATTCAGAAATACCTCCACTTGAGGACATTTATCAAAATTCTAGCTGGATGATTTTATACTAATATCATCTTATTAATTATGAGGGTGCAGTGATTGACTTCAACAAACTTAGAAACAATGTAAATGTTAGTCCTATTCCACATCAAGGATCAAATCTTCTTCATCCTCAGCTCTTAATACTAACGGAATCCAACCTCAGTTGTTCAAACAAGAAGCAAAGTGAATAAAAGTTCTGAAGCCCATGCTTTTGTTAGCTATGTTCAAAAGCAAAAGAGAAATAATCATAAGGACTTCCAACATTGTTTATTTGCTTGTTTCTTGTCTCAAAATGAACCCAAAACGATTTCAGAGGCTCTTGAAGATGAAATTTGGGTTGATGCTATGCAAGAAGAATTGCTACAGTTCAAGATACAGAAAGTTTGGATACTTGTAGATTTGCCTTTTGGGAAGAAGGCTATTGGCACAAAGTGTCACACCCCCAGACGGGGCCTGGACGGAACACGTGTCCGGAGGCGTGACTTGATTGATCATCTCAAGTACAAAGCATAAAGAACGACCTCTAAGGGTACGTTTTGAAAATAAACACCGTTGCATAGATTAAAAATAATAATAATAAGTTTTACCATCGATTTAAGATTCAAAAGATTCAGTTAAAAATGCGAACTTTAAATAGTACAACAACGGTATTAACACGTAGATAAATTCTCTTGGTAAACTGGTGTAGGCATATAGACTTCATATAAGTCATCAACAGCACCTTGCTAAGCACCTGAGAAAAACATGCTTAAAACGGTCAACATAAGTTGAGTGAATTCATAGGTTTAGTTCAAACGTTATTAAAGTGGACCATAAGTTATCAGCACGTATGCGACAGTTATAACAAATACAACTTCACATAAAAAGGTATTTACGTTAGTCAAGGCTCATGACACCCGAAAGCTATTAACTTGTATAGCAATATATTGCTAGGTTGAAACAAGCCCCCCGAGGTATCTGACCAAGACTACCTTCTTAAGTTCGACATGGTATATATCCGTTTATCGGGCACCCACCGGTGGGTATGAGTGCTACTCACCGGATAGGGGATAATTAAGATCCCTAATTGATCTATTAATAACATTTCGCGGGCCCCCTCCTCCTCCCTCGACCGGTCCTCCAGTCAAGAGATTGACGGTTCATGATAAGTGGGGCAGTAGTGGTCTAAACGCTACTTAGGCAACACGTAAACAGGGAAAATCTCACGCAAAGTACTTGTGTCCAGTTTTAAAAACAAGCAATGTTTCTCACCCCAAGTTATAAAACATTTATTCAAAACGAGTAAAAGAGTGGGGCTATGAACTCACCTTGATGATAAGGTAAAGAGTATACGTCAAAAGTATGGTCACTTGGAATGAACGGCGGTACACGGGTATGACCTAAAAGAATATGGGTTTCGATTTAGACTCGGATGGTTATCGTACTATATTGATGCATGCACGTTCATTGTCATTTTTAGCAAACATTAGTTGTACATTTAAAAACGTTAGTGATCGAGTTTTACGAAACGTACATATATAATATTATATTATTTATATAGATATTATATTTGTTATTGTTAATACATAAGTAAACTTGTTATTTATCATTTAATATTTCCAAACAGTTAGGTAATTTAATCGAAGTATTTTATCGTTTATGTTTTTCCAAATAGTTTCTAAGTATAAAGATTTTTACAAAATTTCGGCATGACCCGTTCGTGTTTACACGTTTTCCAAAGTCGTAGACTTTAATTAAATACCACTTTCAAACCACTTTCCATATTTACAATTTACTCGTCATCAAATCCATTATTAATTGTAACGTTCGACGTCTAAAAATAATTAAACGTAAAACATCTAAATCGTACACTATTAAATAAGTCACTCACGAACTTATCCAATAAACTACACCGTAGCTTTTATGCTTTGGTGTTTTGCATATATGTTGGGCTTTGGCCCGTTACGTCCGAAAATGTAGTTTTACTTATCCATTTAATTCGATAAGCAAAATATTGAGTAATAAATACGTGACCTCAAGATAAGCTATCAATAAGCTCACAATAAGTCAAGTATAATAAGCCAAACCATATGAGCTCAAGAATGATCTCATGGTGTTGGGTCTTGTATGTGGGACGTGGCTTTAAGGCCTAATAAACTATATTCGAGCTTATTTATTGAGCCGAATAAGTTTATCATTTGTCCTTTCACAAAAAGCTAGAAAATAAGCTAACAAAATATATGTCAAAACAAAATAAGCTAAACAATAAATCTTTCTTTATTTTTCATTTGGGCCGAAATATATATACAAGCCCTAATAAGCTCAAAATAATTAAATAAGCTTTCCACAAGCTTGTTAAACATAAGTCAAACAAAATGAACTATAGCATATCATTTTTATTACACGAAAATAACCACGATCACAAAACTAACATTTCCTTATATTTATTTATGTATGTTTCGAAATATATACATACCCTTTTAGGGTTTATGTAGTTTTTAAACCTTTGTTTTTACAAAATAAATTGTACAACTAGTATGTATGCATCATGAGAAGTATAAAAGTACAAGTTATTTGAGTATTTGAAGACTTACAAAAACTAGAAGATTTGGATGGTGAACAAAGATTTATAACAACCCAAATGTTGTTTAACAAATACCCGGATGATACAAATGATCAAACCTTCAATAAATCTTCAAGTGTTTTTGATCAAAGATGAAAAATGAATGTGTTTGGTTGGTGTTTTTGGTTCGGCAATAGTGAAAGAAAGAAAGAAAAGATGGAAAAGTTTTATGTGTGTGAGAATGGAATGAACAAATGAAAGTAACCAAGTTATATAAATCAAAGTTTACTTCACACACTCAAGGTGTGTGTGTGTGTACCGAAATATAAGACAAAAGATGGGAGGGGGGACCAAAATGATCCACCAATGAGAGTTTAGCTAGTTTTTAACATGTATATACTCTTGTCTTATTCCATTTTGAATTTCAAAACTTGTCCACCAAGTCCATGGTGTTGTTGGTGCACCGAAATTTGCAAGAGGAGGGGGGGACCATTTCATTTTTATAATACTTGTTGCTAGTGCTCTCAAAATGATTTAATTTCCAAGTCTTGCATGCTTAAGCTTATAGTTTAGGTAAAACACGGATAACGCAAGTAACGAAACGAGTAACGGTATCACCAAAAATTATGAAATTTTAAACATTGCTTAAAAACATAAAAACGCGGATATTGCCAAAATACTACAACGTTTGGTGTCCCGGTTCGCTCCCGGAGACTATTCTCAGATAACAACGAAACAACTTCCCGGTTAAACGGTAAAGCTAAACGAAACATTTAAAAATTCAAATTACTACACGGAAACGGCTAACTTGATGAACGGAAAATATCGGGTTGTCACATTCTTTCCCCGTTAAAGAAGCTTTGTCCTCAAAGCTTAGGACGCAACCTCTGCAGCGGGTGCAGAGTTGGTGAATAGGTGCGGGTATTTCTTTTGCATTTGGTCTTCACGCTCCCAGGTGAACTCAGGACCTCTCCTGGAGTTCCACCGCACTTTGACAATCGGAATACGACTCTGCTTCAGACGCTTGACCTCACGGTCCATAATCTCGACAGGTTCTTCAATGAAATTCAATTTGTCGTCAACTTGGATCTCATCCAATGGTATAGCAAGCGGTTCATCAGCCATGCATTTCTTCAATTTCGAGACGTGAAACGTACTATGAACTCTACTCAACCTCTCTGGAAGTTCTAGACGATAGGCAACGGTTCCTACTTTGGCAATGATCTTAAAAGGTCCAATATAACGAGGGTTCAGCTTTCCCCGTTTGCCAAAACGTATCACTCCTTTCCAAGGAGACACTTTCAACATGACCTTATCTCCTACTTGAAACTCAAGAGGTTTTCTTCTGACATCGGCATAGCTCTTTTGACGATCACGGGCGGCTTGGATATGGCTCTTGATTTGAACTATTCTCTCGGTTGTCTAGTGGATGATCTCTGGGCCAGTGAGCTGACTGTCCCCAATTTTAGCCCAGCAGATAGGTGATCGACACTTGCGCCCATACAATGCCTCAAACGAAGTAGCCTTAATGCTGGTATGGTAACTGTTGTTATACGAATATTCTACCAACGGTAAGTGTTTATCCCAACCTTTTCCAAAGTCAAGTACACAGGCACGTAACATATCCTCTAACGTCTGAATGGTAGGCTGTGCTCATACCCAATCGAGTACCTAATGCTTTATGTAGAGACTTCCAAAAATGTAAAGTAAATTTTCCATCGCGATCAGAGATGATCGATAAACTTTTATAAAGAAGAAAAGAAGGAAATAGAAAAAAAAAAAAAAAAAAAAAAAAAAAAAAAAAAAGAAAAAAAAAAATAAAAAAAAAAAAAATAAAAAAAAAAAAAAAAAAAAAAAAAAAAAAAAATTAAAAAAAAAAAAAAAAAACAAAAATAAAAAAAAAAAATAAAAAGTTTTAAAAGAAGAAAAGAAGGAAATAGAAAGAAGGGTTAATTCTGCCAAATTGGCAAAGTTAAACCATAAGGGGTAAAACTGCCAATGGAAGAAACTTACATCCCACAAGGACTTGTGGTGCAATGTCATATATAACCCTTGGGGGGTGTTTCTGCCAACACCCCAAACTTCTATAACCCACAAGGACCAACATTGCAAAACTCCATATAACCTTGAGGGGCCAATTGTGCTGATGGGCAAACTTTCACTCTGTCCCTCTCAAAACCCCTTTTCCCGCCCTTTTCAATCCCCAACACAACTCACGGGTTAGCAACCCCGTTTTTATCCCATAACCCTTTCAACACCATGGGTAAACATCACCCCCCTCCTCCACTATAATTCCCACCAGCCCTAAAGCATTGCCATGTTGGCAATCTCACCATTCTCCATGTTCTTTTGCCGAATCAATGGCTGTGATCAATTTAAAAGAAGCACAAGGACCATGGATGGCTGGGATTAGCCTTTGAAGTCTCTCACAGAAGAAACACAAGAAAGAAGGGCTGAAGACTTAGCTCTTAGTATAAATAGGAGGCTATGTGAGCCGAATTTAAGATATAGAGTAGAAGTCTTTATCTTTCTTTAAATTAAGTCATTTTTATGTTTCTTTCAGCTTATTTACAGCTTATTGCAAGTTCTTTGTACTCTTTTTAAAAGTTAATGAAGTGTTGAAGTTTTAAGGTTTTATACCCGTTTTTGAGTTTTATTGTCAAACTGCTTAAATTACCTTTATATGTGTTTAAAAGCTCTTAAAA
The DNA here is from genome assembly GCA_026074375.1 of Tanacetum coccineum. NCBI lineage: Eukaryota > Viridiplantae > Streptophyta > Magnoliopsida > Asterales > Asteraceae > Tanacetum > Tanacetum coccineum. Next base: position 22,132 of record BQNB010012300.1, read on the forward strand.
CAGCTTATTAATAAGCTATGTTCACTTAACAAGTTAATAAGCCAGGAAGTTTTTCTTATCTAAGTTTTTAAGTTTTAGTTGTAATTTTAGAATTTTTAAAAAAAGTTCATTGTAATCTTTTTAAAGTTGTAATTCTGTTTCAAAAAGCCTTGTACTCTTTTGAAGATTAATGAAAAAAATTTGTTTAAATTCTTCTTTATAAATTCTGTCTTATAAGTAACTATGGTGATAAGCAAAAAGGAAGCATGGCTAAACCTGGATGAGCCTTGGGTTTGAGTGTATTCAGAACTACAAAGGACTAGGGGTTAGGAATTAGGATTTAGAACCTTATTCATTTGGACTTCTGTAAGTATTCTTTTTTTCTTACCTTAGTCACTGTAGCATTGCTTATTAGCTTATGTTAGGATATATCATTTTTGCTGATATATCATTTCTGCTGATATAGTTCATTTCTGGTGATAGTATATCAAGTACTTCATTTCTGCTGATAGTTAATCATTTATGCTGATAGTCATAAGTTAGTTTTAGCTTAAGTATTTGAGCTTGTTTAAGCCTGTTTTTCCAACATTTTTTTCAGTCAAAACATGTTTTTCAAGTGTTTGCAAGTACCTTTTAAAACTGTGGTTTTTTTAAAAAAAAGCTACAAGTGCTTATTTAGATAAGCACTTGGAATCTTGAATTATGGTTTTAAAAAGAGTGTCATTAGTGTGTTTAAAACAAGCTGTCAAAAATCCTTTGGTCACTTGACTTTTTGAGTCAAAACTACCAAAGTTTTAAGTGTCATTTTTATTAAAAGCAAAAAGCCTTTTTCAAGAGTTAAAATCAGCAACTTTAAATGGTTTTTGGACACTTAAAATTTGTGCACAAGTCCATTTCCTAGTGTTCTTAATCTGTTTTAACTTTGCTTTTAATTTTGAGCTTATTTGACAGCTGAAATTAAGCTGTCAAATTAAGCCCTTGTTTTAGCTTAGTTTTCCCCTGGTGCTAGGGGCCCATTTTTCAACAGTTTTTTTTTACTCTTAAGTGAGCTAACCCAACTATTTGGTTTTTTCTAAAGCAATAAGCTCTTAGATAAGCCTCATAGGTTTTCCAAGCCCATAAGGAGCCATTTTGATAGCTTATTTTTTAGCTTAAGTTAGCCCTTTGGCTATTTTTCTTAAGCATATGTAGTATTGCTTATTTCATTCCAGCTTATGAGTTAACTCATTGTTATTTGTGGCTCCAAGTTGCTTATTAGGATGGGTGATAATATGTGTTGTTGCTTAATTGCCCACTCTTGTATTAAGTGACCACAATAAATATCACATATTAAGCTTTAAAGCTAATTTAGCTTTCCTGTCATATAAGTCTCTCTTTCATCTATTAGTGGCCCCATATGAGTCTCTAGAGCTTTTATAGGATAGTTAGTTACACTCCTTTAGCTTATCATTTTGACTTTAGCTTATTTGCCAAAAAGCCCCAGACTTAGCCACATATTAACCTTTTAAGCTCAATTAAGCAAAACGGTCCGACTTAAAAGCTCTTTTTCACTTATTCTTAGCTTTCTAAAAAGTTGTGGTTTTTGAAAGTTGTTAAGCTCAAATAAGCTTAACAACAATGGTTCACAAAGTTATTCGAAAAAAAAAGAGGAAGACAAGGGGTGACCGGGTGAGCAAGACTCGATACCCAGTGCCTCTAACCTCGATACAACCCCTTTTTATACAACCTTACCGCTGCTCCAATCACTTTTTCATTAAAGTCCCAAGTGATAGCGTAATAAGTGTTTTACCCTTTTTGACTATAAGCATTTACAGCCTTAATTCGGGCATATTAAAAGCAAATTTTGTTTCTACTTTATCGTATGTTAGTTATAGTATCTAATAATTTTAGTAAAATTTTTCAGATTTTTAAAAGTATTTTAGTATTTTTTATCATAATTTAGTTTAAAAGTTAAAAAATATTCATAAAAAAACCAAAAATTATCAAAAAATATTTTCCTTTTTTTAGAAAATTTTGCTTTCGACATATATTTCTAGGAAAAATATAAAAACTTTCGTAGTCATTTTTGTAACCTTTTGATTTTTTAAAGAACGTGGCTCGGGTACGATTTTTTTCTTGACTCGTTTTTGGGTCTAACGACCTCCGTTTTCAGTTCTAGTCTATTTCATTCCTCGTTATTAGTCCCTATAGGTAGTTTAAAGTAAAAATTTCTTGTAGGGTTAATTTTGAGATTTAAGGTTTTAACCCTTTGTTTACGGGATTCGTGCTCTCGTTTTTTTAGTTTAATTTCATAATTTTTAGGTTTTTCTTAAACGTTTTTGTTTATTATTGTTTAATGTTAACTTCCACACTCTCAAATCATTTTCTCATTCAAACTCCAATCTTCCGACTGTATCGATTCTCATCCAGCCTCGTTAGGGATAAACGACCGGGAACATTTCTATACTACATCTCGTTTTTATTGATTTTTGTTTTCTAGACAATTTATACTATATATATTTAAATTCTATAATATATTATATATAATAATAAAGGTGTAGTTTAGACCGAACCGTCGTCAGTACAATTAATATTTCAATAATTTCCTACCTTTCATATCATTATCTCATATTACCATTTGATATCATGTTTATGCTTAGGTAAGACATTTATGAGATCATATTGTAATGAATTAAGACGCTACTTCATAAGGAGATAATGGAAATTATAAATCACAAACTAGAATATATAAATTCTCATTTACAATGATTGTACGCTTCTCTTTGTAAGTGACAAATTATAAATAAGTAGGCATACGAAATAACAAACGTACACAGCAAGTTATTTCCAATCCGTTGTACAACTAATTACTTTTCTTCCCTAATCATTTTATTACTTATCATCTGTATCAAATCCAAATCTGTATCCACATGATAAGGCAACTCAACTTACAAATTCATTCCTTGACATCTCTCCGGTATTTAGACTAAATCTCGGGACGAGATTTCTGTAAGGGGTGGAGACTATAACAACCCAGAATTTTCATCAAATGCAAAATCAACCTATTTTATTACGATCACAATTGTACGGGGAAAATTTTCGCTTTATTACATTACTTGCATTACCAATATCTCAATATGGCAATGTAACTTGCATAACTAAAGAAGACCAACTCAAGCAACCTAACCTATGCCAACGATAAACTATTGTATGTCAAGAAACATCATAACATTTCAACTCAAGAATCCGTAATAACCTTATGCAAAGTACATGACTCAAGATAATGTAACCATTTTTTTTTTGCAAAGTTATATCCAGACGGGCTTATAAACCGTTTATCGTATACCTCTAAACCTAAATTCATGAAAGGTTAATATCTAAAGTAAATGTACAAGTTACTAAACAATATGTACAAGTAATATAACATCTCATTGAAATATAAACTCCCTCCAATTTCAAAATACAAGTCTTATACAGCACAATGTACATAACATAAAGCATGATCTTCAAATAGCCATTTCACCTCATTATTCCTCAATAATCTTGTACAATCTACATGACAAGTTACACGCAAGTTATAAACATCACTTACATTCCATAATCCATCCTCATTTCAAAAAATTTCATTAATGAAACCTAAGAAACCCTAACCAGAAGCAAGTTTCTAAACCGATGGACCGCGTTATTGAGATTTTATCCTTCTAAACCTCAACCAACACTCAATAAGTTTTAAAACTTATATTACAACATATCAATCATATCAAACATCATTCCATCATTCATTACATTATAACATTAATTAAAACCTAGAAACCTTAAACGTGCACAAAAAAGGAACATACGACCCGTTTGACTCATTTTCACCTAATCGAATCCAAACCACCATATGAAATTCTTTCTAATACTCTTTATCGGAGTCTTGTAAACAAAATTCTATCATCATATTAGCAAATGAACCCTGAATGTAATGTTGAAAACCCTAAGAACCATTTTTGTGCCCTAATTGGAATGTGACTTATTAACTCATTTTCTCCTATCAACTTTTGATTATAATCCTTAATATAAGTCCTAGGATCAGTAATCTATCATTCTTAATCAAGTACACACGAATTACAAGCTTAAAAACTCTTATAAACCCTAACCGAACCATAACATGACTCGTACACCCTTTTCTTCAATTCTAACCCATTTTATAATCAACCATATGCACAAGCACCTCCATGAAAAGCACCTCACTTCCCTAGCTACTTACAAGCACCTCACATCATCCCCTTGGTCCACCACTCATAAATATCCTTATTTGTCTTTTTTACCGCGGCAAGCACATAGAGTCTCCAAAGACAAACTAACTATAATTTTCTACTTATACAACTCATCATCTAGCCTCTACACATCCATCCCTAGCTTGTACACATGTCCTAGATCAAATCATAAGGAACCCTTGGCCTCTAAGGGTGGTTCAACTATAAATAGAACCCAAAACACTCCATTTCAATTCATCCCACACTTCCTCCTCTATAACCCTTCATTTCAGCAACTCTCTACACAATGAACCTAAAGAAACTAATAACAACAATCAAGTGAAGCTTTGAAGATTTGAAGCCCCAAGATCAAAGACAAAGGCGTACGAGTGGAAAAACTACCCGAATTGACCCATATCCTCCATTTTTGATCCTTGAAGGTCAAACCCAGGTTCATGCTCATCATTTCTGCTCCTATACTCATATTATATCTCTATGATCATGAATGAACACTTGCTAAAAGAATCTAAGCTAAAATCTAGGCGTTTTGCCATTTTAATCCAAACCGAACCCTAAAAACCCTAATTTCATGTTTTTCATTGATCTTAAAGTTATAATGCTCAAATATTGTTATAATCATATATTATGTTAATGGAACAACTTTATTGGTTTTTGAAAGAATTTGAAATAAAAACCTAAGCGTTTTTGATTAAAAACCCTAATTCGACCCGTTTTGAATTCTAGCTTAACGAATCGTTATTTTAAACTTTCGTTACGTTAAACCTTCATATTTTAGCTTATATTAATAAGCTATAACCTGCAAATGTCTTTTGGAATGTTAAAATAAGCTTGCATGGCAATTCGGACTTGTTTTGTAAATATTATCCATGCAAGGGGTATATACCGTAACTTTTGAAAACTTATAACTAAAAGGACTAAAAATGTCATTTTGTCAAAGTTATAACTATAAGGGTCTATTATGTCACTTTCCAAAGTACAAGGTTTACTTTGTACATCTTTTAAACTAGAAGGACCAAACTCGTAAAAGTGGAAACTCTAAGGGTATATTTTGCCATTCTTCATTCTTAAAGGTCTAAAATGTAACATTTTGAAAAAGTGTAGAAATGTGTTCAAAACCTTACAAGACATAACTTTAATTAACGCTTGACGTGCTTATCATTTCCAGTTATTGAGCAAAACGCTTAAAACCGATTATGTTATAACTATTATAAAATTCATCATCAATGTGCTCTTTAAAAATCCTATCCCGAATCTATATCGTACCACAATACTAGGGAGCTTCATATTAAGGGGTTTCATCTTGGTATTACGTTCTGACTGAGTTGTTGGGTTTACGATTTAAAGTACCCTAGCTCCTCAAACGTTTACTGAATGACCTCTGAATTATGATGGCCCGAACGGTGATACAATAATTCCAAACTTTCCAATCAAACTCATAACAATATTAAACTATTAAAACCAAAGTTCTAGTGTACAATCTTCCTAAGACTTGATATATTATCCCAGGTTGCGTACGACGAAGCCATTACTTTCATTTCATATACCTTTGCTAATCACTCAGATTTCCCTATACTGTTAAGGTGAGTTCATAGCCTCGCATTTTAATCTTTTAAATATTTCATAAACCCGCGAGGGGGATACATGCTTAAACCATGAATGCAATTATTTATGTATGCTATCCTGATTTATTATTGCCTAAGTAACTATTTGCCTTTAAGTCCCCAATATCATGAACCGTTAATTACTCTACGGGGTGAGCGTGAAGGTTGTGAATAAATCTATTTGGGTTAGACTCCCCGTTAGTGTACCCAATGATATCGGTAACCAATTGGACATTATTAGAATATAACTACGGGTGTTTTGGCAAAGCCACCCGTTGGGGCTATAACGTATCAAATATATCCCAAGGCTTCGAATTCATGAGCTAATAGAAATAATATTTATTTTATAACGGGTGTATAACAACGTAACCCAATATTAAATTTTCATTCAAACTATTATAACTGAAAACCTATGAATATCACTCAACCATTGTGTTGACTTTTTAGCATGTTTTATCTCAGGTAATTAAGCAACTTATGGCATGGGCTCGGAGTGGCACTGGATTTAAAGATGGCTAAATTGTTATCATTCAAACTAATTACATTTTCTTTAGATTCTGGAACTTGTTGCCTATTAATGGCATTTTGTAAAACTCTGATTTAATGAATGATAACTATATTTTCCAAAACGTCTCTTTTGAGTCGTTTTCTATGATTATGAATGTTGTACTATGAAGTAATACCCCAGATTAGCTTCTGCTGCTATATGTAAAAATGGGGGTGTTACATTGCAGCCATGGCAGGCTTGAACACCCTTTTTTCCAGGGTAGATTTGGGCAACGATGAGATGGTTTGCGTTGTAGCGTGTCAAGCTTAGTAGGCTTGCAGCAGACATGGCGTATAAATTCTAAAAAACATTTAATTTGCAACTTATAGTTATTTGCGGGCCGCGTATTTTCATGGCAAGGCTGCCATTTGGCTTGCTTTACGAACACAAATCATAACGTGGCTATTCATTTTATATGTGCTATTCCACCTCACATTGGCGATGAAGATAGTATAACTTTCGTGCGATTATACTTTTCCGGTTCTAATAACTTACTGGATCACCATGGGTGAAAGCGACATGTATCTTGGCAGGGCAACATGATCAAAAAAGTATTTGCAGCCATGGCGGGATCAGATACCCTTTTGTCCAGTTCCGCACTCTTAAATCTGAGCCAAACATGTATCTTCGAGTAAGGTGTCTCTCAAACCAACCTGTGTTACTGATGGTTTGGAAGATTGGTCTACGTGCATATTCCAGGTAGTGATTCTACATGTGGTCTCAAAGAAGAAAAGATAGGTGGGTTATTTGTTTACAAGAATTTCACATTTGAGCTTACTTTTAGTTGCTTACTTTTTTGCGTGTTACAGAGTCACGAAACAAGATCATCACAGAAGGTTGAAGCAACTCCGAAAAGGATTAAGAAAGAGTTTCAAAAGGAAGATGCCTTGAGGCGAAAGGTATATCTTTTTCCTCTCGATTCATGTTAGTGAATTGGCTTATGGGTCGAGATAAGTAATCTAAAAAATGTGAGATCGTGTGATTTCTGTTTCAGAAAATATGGCGGCTGACGAGCATTTAGATTAAACAATAAATAACTAATCAACCTGAAAATTGGAAGAGCTCAAAATAACACTAAATATCATTGCATATGCTGTAAATTTTGGAAGTATCTTACTAATGTAGTTTTGCTAATAGAGAAGATCATTTGCTAAATTAAACAAAAATAAGGATGAGTATTTTGGTGGTCGATAAGCTGGGAACAGTTTTTATTTCCAGCAAGTGAGGCAATTATTTCAAGTGTTTGTTTTTAATATACTAATCTATGTATCATATTATGGAGTTAATGATATTCTGAGTTGTTTCTTTTTTATAGTGAAATACTGTATATTTCACGATGTGGTGAGTAAAGGGTGTTTGGGAATGCATTTTTGGAGGAGATTATGTGATTATAAGAAAACAATTTTCGCTAAAAAAATATGAACCTTTGCCTATTTTATACTATAAAACACAGTTTAACCAGGTTAGGACCTGACGCACGTGTAATTTGCTTTCCAAACGCAGTCCTAAACACCCGATAAGTGACTCAGTTATGTCAGCTTTATCTATTATTCATGGCTTAAAAGTGTTTGTCGTTATTTTAATGTCGTGTTTCTTTTTTTATAGTGAAATCATGAAGTAGTGTGGCTTAGCTAAGTGAAGTGATGAAACGGGAGAGAAATAGTGGAATATAGGATTTTGAGCATGGAATGCGGTCAAAAGTTGGTAATCCTTTGATGCATTTCTTAGTTATTTGTTCGCGTAATTTTTGGGAGTAACCAGAAACCAAAAGACCATCTAATTTTGTGACTATTACGACTTCAGCACCATGAACACATAAAATACAGATTTATAACGCTTTATAATTGGTTATCAGATCTGATACTTAAATATGAACGCCTATCCAAATACCTCCTAATAGATTTCTACTCTTTAGTGCAGGCATTGTCGTAAAAATGAACTAAAGAGGGGAAACTCGGGATTGTTGGCCAATGCATCAGTATTGTGTGAATGGATAAGCGCGAACGATGTAGAAATTCAATATCGTGAATCCACCAGTTTTGATCTTGAAGATAACAACTTTAAGCGTACTAATTTTAGAGTTCTTACGCCTAACTGTTACTAAAATGATTGACAATTCCTTTATGACAATTTGCGGCAAGAAATTCCTGTAGCTTATTTGGGATTCAGTTTGTAGGCATAAAACTACAGTTAATAAGGTATTATCAACATTCATTCGATTCTATACGTCTTCTTTATTCAACTCCCACCCTATCTATTCTTAAAACCACCCAAACTATTCTTAAAACAAGGTCTGAAATGTATCCGAGTGGAAATCGACACACAATTACTCATTTATGTAAATACCAAAAAAACAATTGTGTGGTTTGTCATGAGTTTATACTTACGTGTAATTTCTTTTTGTTATCAGTTTATCCACCCACAAGTAAAGTTGTTGCTTAGTAGTGTGCGAAGGTTTTACATCAGAGAAGCTTATTTGTTCGAAAAAGCCTGTAAAGACCGGAGGTCTTGGTGCTAGAAACCTTAATGCAGATACGACAACAATCATGCTGCTACTGTCAAGAAGCATGATGCTTCGAAAAAGCATGTAAAGACCAGAGGTAATCTACCTTTCTCACCCAACTCTCCAAGATGTATGCATTCTCCTTTTCTTTTTTCCATTTTGTATTCATTAAGGCTTTTGTCTATCACATTTACGACTAAATAATGCATATTTTAAACAATGTTTTTTCTACATTGATTTCTCTAAGTATTTAGGAATTTGATAGGTTTAAAAATGTAATTTACTTAATGTGGATTTAGAAATGTTACATTTTAATATTTACAATTGGGCTAGGGGGTGTTTGTTTCCGCTTTTATGTGGGCTTATGAGCTTATTTGATTTCGGCTTATATAGTGAGTTTGTGGTTTTCGGCTTATATATCATAAGCTCAATTTTAGTGGCCATTTTTAAAACTTTCCGGTCTATATACAGTTGCTATGAAATGACAAGCTTATATGAGCCGAGAGGTTTCAAAAATTGAGCTTCTCAAAACATAATACCAAAACTATATAAGCCGTAGGTAATTCAAACAACATCATTTTTACACTCACAAATTTCATGGAAATATATCTACAGATTTGGACTGATCAATATTGTTTGAATTACTTACTGATCATCAGTCCAACTCTGTAGATATCAGTATCTAAGTCAAGTGTCTGCATCTTTGAGTAAGCTATTCGCAGTAATAAGGTTTTCATATACATTATAGAATAGCCCTACTACCGGGTTAAATGGGTCAACATTTGTTATATTGTTCGGGCTGGCAGGCCTGATGAGACGCAAATATAACATCGTTGTCTCATTGGACCGGTGATAGCACTCCAATTTGCTCTGACTACAAAAAGATATCCACAACTCCAAATATTTTCACCTTTTATACATGCTATTTCAGATCATCGCCTTATTTCTGATTCATTTTTGGTGAAATTTCCTGAATTTTTATTTACGTATGTTAGCAGATGGTTGGTAGATTAATAAGCATCAACCTTCACAGAGCTCACAACGTGTTGTGAAAGAAACTAGAAGCATCTGCAAGCATGAATGCAGGCGTCCTCATATGACTGGGCCACTAACTCCCTAACAGACGGTGTTTCCGAAGGAAAGCCAATAGCTCAGGTACATAGTCTCTTTATTCTCTTTCTTTCTTTCATCTGATACACACAGATTAATAACCTATAATAAGACTCAATACGAAGAGCCATTCTGGCTCATCCCCTTGGTCATAAAAGTCAGTTGTAGAGATTTCTTTGTTAACCATTAATAAACCTGATGTTACTTTTTTAAACATTGGTAATAATAATCATGCCTGAAGTTGCCTTAAAATAGAGATTTTATGTATGGGTCTCTATTAGGACACATGACCAATGTTACATGGACTTTATAAAATGACTTAAAGGCGGACCATACACACCTCCCAATATCCATCTCTGCTTCAGGACCCCGTATCCAAATAACTCTCACTGCAATACCAGCACTTTCATTTAACATATCATAAGTCAAAATTCAGTGATTTAATTAGATATTGGCCCATTTTTACACCTTCATCCTTTCTTCTTGCCTTGATTATATGTAAAAGTAAACTCATTACTTCTGTTTAATTGTTTCATTATTCCCAAAGTACATTACTAATTGACAAATTGCTTCACGACGATCATCATATTTAGATAATTAGAAGCTATATATAAAGTATAAACTGTTTGGTTGTTTAATTGGTTGTCAAGTCGGTTTCATCTTTCAAACACTAAAACCTGATTATATGCTACTTGAATATGCAATGATCAGATAATCTCTTTTAAAATGTAACGCTGGACATTTAATGTTTAACTGTTTCATGTGGTTTTTAGTTATTTTATCCTTGAATTAAATAGAATTTTTTTCTCAGTTATATATGCATTTTGATTAACTTTTTCTTATTACAGCTGCCAATCCTTATATCGACAAGCTTCTGTATACTCATTTTCCATGCACCCTATGTATGTAATTCTATTGATGCTATTATTCTCCACATATATAATGTTGTTAGATCATTATGTGTAGTAGACATTATGGATTAATTGGGTTTTCTATGTTAATGCAGATACTAGTGGTTCAATTGTCTACAGCGACAGACAAGAGCAAAGCAAGTGCAAGGAAATTAGAAAGTGATGTCGTGTAGTACAAGCACAGCCTGCTTGGCAGCTTCAACTGGATGAACAACCTGCAATAACACCCGATCATAAGATATATATATATATTATATATATATATTATATATATATATATATATATATATATATATATATATATATATATATATATATATATATATATAAGAGCAATATTATAGGGGTGGAATACACATATCAAGAAATGTGTAGATGTCATAACGGTTGCAACTCCCCCTCGGTGTATGCTCCCCCTTGTTTGGGGCACCAAGGAATCAAGCTACGGAGGTGTGCTACAAAAGAAAAAATTAGTAGAAAAGTGCACATATATATAATAACGATGATAGTTGAATTTATATTTTATTATTTTACTATATATATGGTGTGTGTGTGTGTTGTGTATGTTCCTTGTGTGTGTGTGTGTGTGTACTATATATATATATATATATATATATATATATATATATATATATATATATATAACAATACACTAACGGGTAGCAAGACATGCATGTCTTAGATATATGCACTCTAAGCTATGACATTTTAAAATAAAAGTTAAAAACTAGACACCCGACATATACTTAAGACATGAGAATGTTTAGGAACCAATGATAAGGTTCGACCGACACATGCTTAAGGACTAAGACTTGACCAACACCCTTTGGTATAATACTAACTTTAATAAACGAGAACAAAATTCATTTATTGATTGACACACTATTATTACAAGAATGACATCTTCCAAGATGTCATTTGGATAAGGAGTATGCTCGTATTTTGATCGACATGTTCCTTATGGTATCGTCATCTAACTAAGATAATGATATGGATTTAAATAGACTAAGGGTTGTATTGAGAGATTCCTAAATCCTCAAGGTTTCTTTGTTAAGCATTATGTATGCTTTTCATGCTCGGAGTGTTTAAGGATAAATATTATCATAAGATTTTAGGTCGAACTAAATGTTAATGATAAGGATGATTTGAGAAGGGAACATAAATGAAGAAGGATAAGCGTGGATCGAAAGGGAAGATGTTGACAATAGGTTTGTTGGGTGTTTTATTGGTTGTTAATGTTGACGAACAAGGTGAAAATGTGAAAATGGTGGAAGAAAAGTTAAAGACTCGACATTGTGATGACTTAACAACACTTAAAGATTGAATATCTTCTTTATGTTCTTCACTTTGCTAAAAAATGGAAATGATTGGACGAGACTCATTTCATTACGAAATTCACTTGACTTTTGACAGCATAGGCACACATGCTTATGAGTGTCGGGATATGAAAATGAGACGTATTTCATTATGAAATTCACTTGCTTTTGACAACATAAGCACACATGATTATGAGTGTCGGGATATAAAGATGAGACGCATTTCATTACCATGGTTACATGGTGAATCTTCTTATGAAGATGACTAGGTGGGTGACTCGAGATTCATAGTATTAAGGATGACTTGGTTTTTCATTTCACTTTGGTGGTTTGGGGATGTACTAGAACTAGTGATCACTAACAAGAGTGAATAATAGTTATGAGGTTTGAGTGTATGGTAGAAGTATATCTTGTAGTTTCTAGTGAATAAGAATCACCTATGTAAGTTCTTGAGAGTGTTTGGTTAAAGAATATATGTGAACATGTGTGTTTTCCCTTCCCTTCTAATTCGTGCTCATTCGGACATAAATTATGGAATAAAACGAATAAATGAAGAGAAATAACGACAGAAGCAATGAGCTTGACAATGTCATAACGGATGATGATTAACATACAATGAACTTCATCCGCAAAGTTATATAGCCCTTCTCGAGTATTGCGAATGTTCATACAACAATCACACGACAAGGTACGAGGTTGTCTTAAAGGTGATAGCGGAAATGTAGACAGAAGATGTTAACCATCTATATAATAACAGAGGCGTGATTAAGGTTTTTGTGAAACGAATTAGACATGAAGAATGAGTGATATTTTAATTTTCATTTCGTAAATTAAAAATGCTTCAACATTTCGGATGAAATGATTAAGTTGCCAAGATTTATCGGAATGTATTTAATAGTAACAAGACTATTAGAATGAGAATGACACGTTTATGAGTTTTGTTTCATCATTCCTAGACCTAGACTTAAAAAGGTTCACGTTTGAGTGGTTTGGTGAGGATGCCGGCGATGTTGTCTTCCGACAAAACCTTTTTGATGAAGATATTTCCTTTTGGACATTGTCGCGAAGGAAATGACGAGGAATTTTGATGAGTTTTCTAACCTAAGATCGATGGATAATGTTTGATCCTTATTGTGTATTAGGTGAGCATGACGATAAACCATCGTGACATTCCTAAGGGGATGGAAAGGACTAACGGAAGTGAAAGTACTTAGTCTTAAGGTGTGTATATTAAAGAGGCTATGAATCACTTATGTAGAAACTCGTAATGCCTTTGTCACACAAAGGTTAATGTTGTTAGGTCTGAAATTCAGGATCAATAAGCAATATAGTGATAATCTAGAGAGAGAAAGTAGAGAGAGAAAGAGGAAGGAGGATAATGAAATGAAACTTGAATACACATACAAGACACACCTCACAAATGAGGTGGTGGAGGGGTATTTATACCCTTTTACAACGAATGAGACGCATGAGGCCCTTATCATCTATAGGACATTTACAATTTAGCCCCTTTGACTTTTAGTCTTTGACTATTTACCATCTACCTAACCTATTACACAATAATATTTCATTATTTCTTAAAAGACATTTACCTCGAAAAAATCGTCACTTTTTATCAATCCAATCAATTCCTTTTCTGCCCCCAAGGGACATCATTGAGTTCTCTCTTTTGATTGCATAAAGGATCATCATTTCCTTACTTCGTTAAGCCATCTAACTCCCCTAAATGAGACAGCCTCTGCTTGTGACTTTGATCTTTGAACTTTCTTTGAGAATCTCTTGGTGACTTTTGAACTTTGAATTGAATGCTTTTAATCTTGAGTCTTGTTGTGTAATGAGTGGTCTATGTTCCATCATGCTCTTGTGATCTGATCTTATCTGTTTTCATTCTCTTTCTCTTGTCCTTGTAGATCTTCTAAATCAGCAATGCTTTACCGTGAATCCATCTTGATTTATCTTTTTGCACAGCTTTTTGACCAACATACTCATTGTTAGACTTTCTTGCATAGCTTACACGATCTTCCACATGTACAAAACTTTATGTCTTGACCAACATCTTGATGATTTGAGGAAGTTCCTTTTGTTTTCTAATCAGAGTTGTGGAAGTGTATCTTTGAACTTTAATAGGAAGATATGAAGGAATGAATATACGGGTGTTCTTCTTGCTTTCTAGAAAGGTAAGAAATGTTGTGATGTTCTTGCCCCCCAATTTCTTCCCCCCAAATAAACTACCATTCGAATAGACAAAAACATACTTCACATTTCTTCCTCCCTAATTGGTGCACTCTAATCGAAATATACAGTCTTGACACATTCTCTTTCCCCCTGATTAGAGCATTTGATGACCAGCAAACATAATCATAATCTTGTTTACGCCGAATATTCGATATGAAGTCATGTAGGAGTGCGTACTAAAGCATGAGGAGTCAACTACTAACTTCAATTTCCAACTAGCTCCTCCCCCATATCTTATATTGTAACATCATAATAAACCTTGTAATCCAACACTTCACGTTGAATGGAATCAATGGAAATGTTGTTATGTTTCGTTTTCGAAAAACAAATTTATTTCGAAAAACCACATACAACTAGATCCTTAGATTACTAGTAACACTAATTGAATCATAAATCATCATTGTCAAATTGAGTGACCTAACGATTCAACATGCTGTTGATGCTACGCACTGGTAGGATTTCCAATTCATTCATTGTGAAATACTTAATTTTAAGTATCACTCTTGAATGTTCTGGCAATGTCACTAAGATATGCAATATCACATAGACATATAAGCGACTCTTGTACTTTTTGTATTTTTTATGTTTAATACAAATGTATATTTGTGACCGAGTGTGGAGATTTATGATTTGAGTCTCTGTTGGCCTCAGACTCAATAATGCTTTATTGGTTTTAGGAACGGAGGCTGGAGCAACAGCCACCTTTTCATATCAACAATCTCGGAGTTGAGCTGTTCAATAATTAGCATTTAATCATCTGTGACAATGAAACAAGAATTCTTTTGAGGAATATTGAGTGGCGGGAAGGCTGTGCATTGGCATCATTGGGTCCATGATGTCTATTTCTTCAATCCCAATATGCGATCTATGTGATATTACTATACTGCATTGACCCGGTTTCTGCCTAAAGTTTGTGGAGGGCTCTTTCTTTTCACCGTTTATCCATATCATTTCTTTTTCATTCTTCAACCCCTTCAATGTTAAACCAACGCGTCCTCATTATCATCTTGTTATGATTGTTCCGATGATAACTCATGCCTTAGTTAACATTATTCCCATTCACATTCTACTTCATCATACCTAAGGACTTCTATTCAATCTATGGAATGTCCTGGATAATCCTCTCCTGTTCTGGTTGGAATCCATGATAATACCTAACCTTACCACCTTATTTCTTCTTTGATCATTGTGAGGTAGTTGGTTGATGGGTATTAAGATCGAAACCATAAAACCATTTGAAAAACAATCAAAATGTTTGATATAAATAAAAACATTTAACACTTTGAAAGTTTCACTTTTGAGAAATACTCCCCCTAAAATGTGCATTGATATTCAAAATTAATTATTCAAAATTATTTTGCACATGAAGGAAAAAGTTGATTGCACTTTGAGTCTTTCAGATCACTTTGTAATTCCACACATTTAATCATTTATCTTTCTTGATCACATTTTAATCTAATTTTCTCCCTCTCAAAAATAGCATACCAAATGGAGAGTTTTAATATTCATGGAATTTAAAATAGCTTATCTGAGAATTTAAAACACAATGGAGCGAAAACAAATATAGCATGATTATGAATGGAACCTTTTTTGAATGTTCTAAACAAATTTTGAAAAATGTTGCGTCAAAAGTAGATAAATAATCTAAAACGAATGGGTCAGTAGATTGCTCACCCCTCATCCAGTTTAATCTTCAGGAAACGGTCGTAACCGAACACATCTTTCACCATTGCACGCTATCGATATAACATACTTGTCCAACAAACTTTCTTTTAAATGCAAATAGTTATGCATATTGTTCAAAAACCTTTTCATTTGTATACCGAATTTGCTTGAGCTCAAGATTTTGATATCTTAAATGAAAAGCTCAAGTCCAAGAAGTTGAAAACTTCCCGTTGTGAGAGAAATGTACACAATGTACACTTTCCTTTATTAAAAGAATGAGTCCTAAGCTGACATATACTATAGAAGTCGTATGTACACTTTTTGAAAAGATGTAATATAAAATTCTCGAGACAAAGAAATTTCTCTCTTTTTAAAGATATAGCGCATGAACGTACACTATTCTTATATTTGAAAACTCGGGTTGTTTTCTGAAATGTAATAACAAACTTGACCTTGAGCTACAAACTTTGAATGTTTATTATTTAAAGCTCAAGAACCGGAAAAGATTTCTCTTCGTTGTTAAGGATAAATCTTTAAACGTACAATTTTCCTTTTATTCAAAGCTGAATACTTGGTTCAATCTGATAATAATATATTACAAACCATTGACTTTACTACCAAACTTTGATGTGTTAGTGTTGAAGAGATCAAGACCGCGAAACGATTTGCTATTCCTCGTTTCGTTGTATATAATGCTAAGGCACTGAAACGCGTATAACATTTCCTCCTTTTAATGTAAAGGGTAATTTAAGGAGTTTGACAATAACACTCAAAAACGGGTATAAAACCTTAAAAACTTCAACACTTCATTAATTGTTAAAAGGTGTACAAGGAACTTGAAATAAGCTGTAAATATGCTGAAACAAACATAAATTTGACTGAATTAAAAAGTAATTAACTAAAAATAAGCTATCTCTTTATTCGGCTAGCACTAAGGTCCTATTTATACTACAAGCTAAGTCTTCAGCTCTTGCAAGGTGTTTTTCTTTTGTGAGAGACTTCAAAGTCTTAATCCCAGCCATTGATAGCAATTGTGCTTCTTTGGATCCATCCTAGCCATTGATTCGACCATGTTTTATGGGAAAAGTGAGATTGCCAACATGGCAAGGCCCCTTTTTTGGTGGGAAAGATAGTAGAGAGGAGGGGGGAGGTTTATCCATGGAACTGGAAAGGAATCGCAGGGTAAAAAGGTGGAAGTGAACCCGTGAGTTGTGTCCTGTGTTTAGGCAAGAAAATGAGTTATGAAAAGTGACAGGGAAAGGTTTTGGGTAATGGCCACTTTTGGTCCCTCAAAGTTATAAGGAGTATTGCAAGGTTGGTCCTTGTGGTGATATACGTTTGGGGACTTGGCAGTTTCAGTCCCCAAAGGTTATACATGGAGTTGCAGTACACGTCCTTGTTAGTTATAACTCTTTGACCTTGGCAGCTTTAGCCCTTGTGGTATTTCTTTGCCAAATTGGCAGCTTTAACCCTTCTCTTTGTTTCCTTCTTTTCTTCTTTTATGACAAGTTTAGGGATTTAACAAGTTTAGGGATTTAATAAGTTTAGTCCCTAAACTTGTTTTTCTTGACTTTTTGGCTTCGGGTTTGTCGGGGTTGACTTGGGTTGACTTTTTCAAACTTGGGCTTGGACTTGACTTTGTCTTTTTCCTGCTTTTCGATTCCGTGTCCGGTTTTGTCGTTTTGGCTTCGTTTTTCGTCCTTTTCTTAGATATCCGTTCCTGCACAACACAATTAGCAAAACAAGCATATATTTGGCATTTTAAGTTCGTTTTTGGTTATTTTAGCTCGTTTTTAAAGGTAAAAGGTATGTGTAATTAAACACATACCACGTAACGATAAAAATCATATTTGATTTTTGCACTACACGAAACAAAATCGCACGACTATATTACATTGTGAACCCGTTCATACTACAATAAATAAAATATAAATAGGCCAATATATATATACTTTACTAAACAAACAATACGACTTGACGTTCGTTTCTAAAAAAAACTCAAATGTGCAAATACTATCTAAAAGTCAATCAGTGAAATTCAAAATGAATGAGCTAGCACCATCATTTCATTTTTGCATACAATGTCCTACAACTATTTGAGATTGTTTACCTAAAATGTCTTGTTCCAGTTTCATTTCAATTTCAATTCACAAATAGTAGCTATTCCTTAATAGCATTATAGAAAGGGTGATCATCACAAATAGTAACATACAATAATAGTATATATGAATTATATCATTCATATGCGTGATCCCAGAGAGAGAACAGTCACCTTGTAGTATAAATAGGCATCATGCATGAGCTATTCCATCACACTAAAACTTGAAAACAAAGATCACACAAGTCAGTAAGAGTAAGCTTTCAAGAGCCAGTGAACGTAGGGTTCGGGTAGTATTAACCAAGGGATTGGTTTGAGCTTCTCGTCATCGTCACGCCTCAACCCATTTAGCAATACTCGGACTTTTGTAAGTCGTCCTTGTAGCCTAACATTTATCATATTTATCATCTATATCATTTTCTTGTAACATAACACTCGACCTAAACCAAAACATGCTTAGTCTCGGCTAAAGCCTCAACCCTGGTTAACTAAAACATGATGTAAAACCCATGTGTGACTAGTACATGTGTACGCATGCAAAGGGTAGTTTTGACCTACCAACATATAGTGAACTTGGAAACGATGTATGTATTAAAAACGAATAGCAAACCACTAGGGTCTACACACACACAAAAATAACAAGTTGATATGCATGAAATAACCACCTGCAATAAACCTTGTAAAATGCCATATTATACATAATAATAAACAACGAAACCAGGAGAATCTCATTAACATCTTTCGCGTAGAAGACTAGTAACGAACCAAGAAAACTTGTAAGGACTTTAAACATGCCGCGACTTCATGATTGGGGCTCGTATAGGGTTAACAAACCCTAGGGCTTTTCGCATGCAATATGAGGAAAAGCTCATATGAAACCCTCGACATATAGCATGGGTTTGGTGACAAGACCCAAGACAAACCACGACCAAGTTTTACTCGATATAGGTGCGTCACTAATGCCGTAGGAACGAGCACACAATGCGTGTTGTTTTGAACCAAAACCTCGCTTATATCGCATGCTAGCAAGCGACTAATGGCAGTTGATACCTGTTGTTGCAGCTACGTTTCTGCATAAAACAAGTCGCTTGGTGTCTCGAAATCTAACCATCCAGTTGCTAAACACACAAGTCGTAATAATATTAGAACTACATATAAAATTTATACATGTGCGTGTTGCGTCGGTTAGGCAGCAAGAATGAAGAAAGAAGACAGTGAGTATTGCACTCATTGTTGTGCGTCTGATGGACAACAAAAGGGAAACAAGAAAAGATGTAAACCGTGTACTCCATATACACATATATACATGTGATAATCTATATAGGGAACCTAGAAGAAAACCTATATATATGTATGTATTATTAAGGGTGCGTGAGTGGAAGACAAAGACCACAATAGTGGATGCAGGCCTCCTGTGTTCGACCAAAACAGAAAAGAAAAAGAACAAGAATGGGTCATGAAAGTCTATATATTATAAAGATAACACATGTGTGTATTTTTAAATACATGTAATAGTCAAAGACACGAAACACATAGGGTCGAATGGAAGCAACAACAATGGTTTTAGGCTGCTGCTTGTGTGCGTCAGAAGGTCAAGGAAACAGAAAAGAAAACGAAGTCATAGTCCAAGGGAGTTTGAGTATTTTCCTTACGTACGATATCTCCTAACGGACAAAGGATTATTTCGTAAAACGAAGGAGTCTAAATAACATTTTTCTTATGAATTACAGTTCGTGATCGCAAAGTTATGTTTTAAAGAGTAAACAAATTTAACGCGGTTTATAAAACTTATTTAACATTAAAAATATTTTAAAACTTATTCGTGATTTAAACATGGAAAGTTATAATAATAAAAGAGTATAAAAACATAAGAGTTACATATATTTTATATATATTATCACTAGGAAAAAGTCAAGGGATTAAAAATAAATTTTTCGATAAGAAATTTAAACGAGTTGAGCGAGTCATAATGTATAAACCTGATAATTACACAAATAAATTAACGCCTTCTATGTAAATAAATAAACGCGATAAATATAAACCTAGTAACTTACAAATAATGTTTACATTTCTTAGATATAAATCACACATACTTGTAAATATAAGTGTGACGCATAATAATATTAACAGATTCTGTATAGATACTTATAATCGTAAAGTCGTCACTAGAACCAACGGTTTAATCAACACTTTGAAAACATAAAACGTTAATTCATAAATGCCCAAGCCTTTTGACCATTTGCATAAATCATCTTATATATTAAGTCTTAGAATGAATACTCAGATTTATTGTAATTACTTAGGTGTTTGACTGGGTCATTATTTGACGTGCCTTGATCCATTACCAATCTCAGACGATTAACCAACAAGGTGAGTTTTCATAGCCCCTACTCTACTGTTTTAAATCATCTTTTGGGGTGAGAACATTGCTTATTTCAAACGTGTGAATACAAGTAAAATTACTCATTACTGATTGGTCTAAGTCCCGAATTAACCCAAGTTGCTATCTGCCCGATTTATCATGAACCGTTAATTCTTGTAAGCGCGAATGTTATGGATAGATCTATCGGGATTGACATCCCTGTTTGTCTTGGACTGACATTAGTCAAGCAAACACAGTTTCATTTGAGTCAGATTACGGGTGTCCCGGGTTAGACACCTGCAAGGGCATTCATTTTATTAGTGTTGTATATGTTAAAGCTTCGTGTCATGAGCTTAGACAATAGTAATGCATATATATGACTTTGTATCTTTTATATATTGTCATATGCGGTGAAATCTTGTAATCTAAAAAAACACTACATTTTCTGCTTAACAACAAACCTATGAACTCACCAACTTTTATGTATACTTTAGCAATGTTTTCTCAAGGTAATTAAGAACGAAGATGCTATATTGAAGTCTCATGCATTGCAGTTATATTCCACCGTTATCGGAATATCACTTGTACTATTTAAAACAATGAAGTATTGTCATTTAGAACTTCCGCATGAATGGTTAAAACAATTTATTATTTCTAATTCAAGTGATCCTTTTCTAAAACGTCTCATATAAGGTCGTCTGTATTGCTAGAAGCATGATAAACATAAAGTCACACTTCCTCGGATTGCCATTATACTCTGATATTTTGGTGGTTGTACAGATTGTATGCAGAGCCCGAGCATAGAGAACAAGGTTTGCATTAGGTAGCACTGAACTATTATACTACTTTATCTGCTTACCATGCTTATTATCTTCTAATGTCTATTATTGTTGGTTTCTTAAAATAGGCACAAAGGAATCAACAATCAAAATGATGCATATATAAAATATGGGTACATGTGAAATAGACATATATGAGATACATATACTTAATATGGGTTACATGTGTATTAACCATATACATATACTAATAATGGTACATGTGCATTAAACAGGCTTAACTACGCGTATTTTTGAAATATAATCTATATCCTTATGATATTTTCCTTGTCTCTAGCGACACGTCAAATCTCGGATGAATTAAGACACACCGATAAAACCTAACACTTGTACCCCTCCCAGACTCCCTGACACACACCCTCAGGTGTAACCACGACAGGAGATGTCCTACTCTAAGATTACTATTTTTGCCTCTGTATCACCATTTCTCCCCAACTATCAGACGTACCCCGCTCGTATAATCTATTCTACTATTTGAGCCAAATCTGCTGAACGTGCCAGAATTTCTGCTATCAACCTTGATGATTATCAACTTGATCCTCTTACTCCACCACCCTCACCTTCATCCCCATTCACGATGGCTGCTTACCAGCGGATGATTGCTGAAACGGACCCCACCCAGAGGGAGGAAGCTCTAACAGAAACTGGTCAGAATTCGGTGCCTGTACCTGAGACAGCCTTGACCGTATGCACAACGCGCCTTAGAGGACAGTTGCATACCATTCTCGAGGACATGGACCGTTACCCAAATGCCTGTTTGGAGGAGTTAGAAGCATTCATGACACTGTGGGATGTGAAGCCCCGAGTTGAGGAAAGTTCGTTGGAGGCACTATCGGTGGACGAATTGATTACTCAACTTAGACAATTGTGTGAGGATGCGGAGGATCGTGCTAGTAATGCTCAGGAAGAAGCACGACAGAAGAGGAAGGAGGCACTCGAGGAAGTGGTCCAGCAAATCTACCGTACCAACAACTAGTTTTATTTCTGTCTTTGTATAACCACTAAGCTATGGGTTTGTCACGGCTAGTGAACTCTTGTATTCCCGTACTCTTGGAAATAAACATCGTGTTTGCGAATAATAACAATATTGATTTCAAGAAACATGTCATTTGTAGTAATATCTTTACACGTATAATTTTCGTGCATGTCATAACTGTCATTTTCATTGTCCCTCTTATAGAAAATGGCACCCGGACGACGCCCAACTGTCAACCGGAACCCTCCAGTCAACCGTTCGACCAACCAAAACAATGTGGATATCAACAGTGGCATTGACACTCAGATGCTCAACCAGCTCATTGCCACAAGAGTTGCTGAAGCACTCGCGGAGGCTGCCTGCTTAGTGAACTCATGCTGGCAAGCACTCAGAAGAGAACAACCTAGGATCCAACTCTTCCAGACAAGACATGCAACTACAAGAATTCGTGCAGTCATGCATGAAAACTTCCGTGGTACTGAAGGTGTTGTAGGCTTAACCAGATGGTTTGAGAAACTAGAATCTCAATTTGGGATTAACAACATTGCAGAAGGTGACCGAGTCAAATTTGCTTCTAGCACACTGCTAGATGGACTATTAACTTGGTGGAACGTGTATTTTTCGTTTCTGTAACCTCTAATACCGCACATGCCACACCGGGAGCCATTTCAAGTCTATGTCATATTCGGAAGTATTTGCCCTAGGAATGAAATCAAGGCAAATGAAAAATGATTGTGAAACTTAAAAGTAAATGGTACAACGCTTACTGCCTAAATCAACGTGTTTCCAGAACACATCCCCTCTTACCCTGAGAATGGTACCCAACGCAAGACCGGGGAATAAGTGTTGAATGTTACATCAAAGGTCTACCTTTGAGCATCAACGGTAATGTAACATCATCCAAACCAGTAGACTTGTATGAATCAATTGAATATGCTGCCAAGGTTTGATGTACCTAAGAGTTAGGAGAAAACTCGGGAAAGCAGGATCAAACAGAAGTGGAATGGAACCTCTACAACCATAACCCCCAACAACACCAACCAACCTACAACCTCAACCCGAACAAACGCCCAGAGACAGCAAGGGTGTTTACAGCTGGGCAAGGTTCTTATGCTGGCAAGTTACCTTACTGCGGAAAATGTGGACGACACCACACTGACGCATGCCCTCATGCTTGTTACAACTGTGGAAAGGCAGGACATAAGGCCAAAGACTGCCGGATCTGCCACCCTCGTCCCCGAAAACCAAAGATGAACCAGGAAGCCAAGGAGGACATGGAAGTTGATGTTTACTTTTTCAGATGTGGCGAAAAGGACATTACAAAACAAGTGCCAAACAATATGGAATCATGCGTGTGTATTTGAGGCAACCGCAAAACCCCACAGAACAATCAAAGGCAGAATCACAAGGAACCCTAAGAGGGAAAACCAACATCAACCTGAACTTCAAGGAAGGAACGCAGGGCACCTGGCAGAGTATAGCAGCCTATGTGCTTTTGGAAAAAAAGCCCATTAGTGAAAGATAACAACGTGGTGAATGGTACGTTCCTGATCAATAATGTCTATGCTTCAGTACTATTTGACACTGGTGCGGATAGAAGCTTTGTGTCTTATGCTTTCAGTAAATATATAGACATCCTCCTACCCACCCTAGATAACTAAATATAGGTGTGGACTAGCCTGACGCAAGTTCACTACTAACCACAAATACTATTTTAAGAGGGTGTACTCTTAACTTGCAAAATCACCTGTTCGAAATCGACTTACTCCCTATAGAACTAGGAAGTTTTGACGTCATCGTCGGAATGGATTGGATGGCCGAACATCGCGCAGAAGTTGTGTTGTTATGAGAAGTACATTCGTGTACCTACAAAACAATATGCTGATCATACAAGCAAGAATGGAGCGGAATTAAAAGCTAATCGAGATTAGAAGTCATCTTCGAGCATCAGGGACACAGAATTAACATCGACCAAGGATGTCCAAGTGTTCTTGATATCATATGATAATGAAGAGAAAACCGAAATTTCAGAGAGGCGAATTGAAGATGTGCCTGTTGTCAGAGACTTTCCGGAAGTATTTCCTAAAGATTTGCCAGGATTACCCCCGACATTAGAGAATTAACGCCAAGTAGAAATACATATCGAGTTAATATCCTGGACTGCAACCTTTGCAAAACGCGCTACCATATAGTCTTGCACCAGCAAGATGAAATAGCTAGCCAAACAACTAAAAGAACTTTCTGACAAAGGTTTTATAAGACCAAGTTCCTATCCGTGGGGAGCACCAATCTGTTTGTCAAAAGAAAGAATGGATCTTTCCGGAATGTGTATCAATTACCACGTGTCGTTGAACAAACTTACAGTGAAAAATCGGATATCCCATACCAAGGATCGAATAAGTCATCGATCCTTGGTAAGGGATAATGATTTTTCACTGTAAGTTTGTTCAACTCACGGTAATTGATACACATCCGGAAAGATCCATCTTTCTTTTTGACAAACAAGATTGGTGCTCCCCACGGAGAGGAACTTGGTCTTATAAAACCTTTGTCAGAAAAGTGCTTCAGTTTTTTTTGCCTAGCTCTTTCATCTCTGCAGGTGCAAGACGATATGGTGCGCATGCAACAGGTGCAGCTCCGGGTATTAACTCGATGTGAAATTCTACTTGGCGTGTCGGGGGTAATCCTGGCAATCTTTAGGAAATACTTCCAGAAAGTCTCTGACAACAGGCACATCTTCAATTCGCCCCCTCCTCTGAAAATTTGGTTTCTCTTCATTCATCATTTGAATTCAAAACCTTGACATCCTTGGTCGATGTAACTCCTGTTCCTGAGCTTCGAGATGACTTCGTAATCTCGATTCGCTTTTAATTCGCCCTTTCCCTTGTATGATCAGTAAATATTGTTTTTGTACGGAACACGAATTACTCTCATAACGGTTGAGATGTGGAAATGGAAGACACATTTCCCATGGCATGTAACTTTGTCGTAGGAAGTTGTTCCAAGTTACAGGAAACCCACGAGGTTGATTTTCTGGACCAATGTTTCTTTTTGGTTGCGGTGTTTTAGGAAGATGATAATTATTTATGACTCTTCTAGGTGGTGGAATTTTTGATCTAAAATTTAGTTTTGAAAATCTAACTCCGAGCTTTGATGATGACTTATAGAATTGTTTAACTTCATTATCACTAGCTA
Organism: Tanacetum coccineum; assembly: GCA_026074375.1. NCBI lineage: Eukaryota > Viridiplantae > Streptophyta > Magnoliopsida > Asterales > Asteraceae > Tanacetum > Tanacetum coccineum. Next base: position 47,710 of record BQNB010012300.1, read on the forward strand.
CGGGAACTCTTACATTGTTTACTATTATGTGTTTTGGTCTAGGACCCAAAATAGATTTTTGAAAAGACACACTTTTCTCAGATCCAGGTGTGGTTCCTGGTGGCGGTCCCATATTTACTTTGGGGGCCGCCTACACATTAAGGGGGCCGCCCATATTTATGGGACCTCCATCAGAGGACGCCTTTTTCTGAGCTTTCATAAATTTTATTTCCTTAGTTCTACTAGATGATGCTTCAAATGAATTAAACCCTAAACCTAACTTTTCACCGGAGGGTTTTTGATTATTTAACATTTCATTTAAGCAATGTGTGCTCTTTTCAAACTTGGTTAGTTTAAGAGCTTCCTCTTTAAGCTTTTCATTTTCAATTTTAAGCATATGACATTTTACACATTCGAGATCAACTCCCTTGTTTTTCTTAAGTGTAGACACTTTTTCTTTTAGAATACTAATTTCCTTTTCTAAGCTATCTCTAGTGGCTTTTAGTCTTTTATTTTTAGTGATTATCTTTAAACTCATTTTGCACAGTTTATCATATTCATTATTTAATACTACATCATCTATTGACGAGTTTTCATCACTAAAGTAAGAGGATTCGGAACATACCTCACTTGATGCTTGAGCTACTAGACACGTTTTGTTATTGACTTTCTCATCATCTTCTTCACCGCTATCACTCCAAGAACCTCCGACAAATGCTCTTTGGTTCTTGTCTTTCGGTGGTTTTGGACATTCTCCAATAAGATGATTTGGGTCGCTGTATCTAAAGCATTTTCTATCATCGCATCTAAAGCATTTTCTATCGCTTTTACCGTTTTTGTCGTCTCGGCTTCTTTGAAACGTCTTTTTGTCGTTCCGAGGTTGTCTCATGAATCTACCTCTTCTCTTAAAGAATTTCTTGAAGTCTCTTACCGCCAATGCGTATTCTTCGTCTTTACTTCCAGAAGTCGAACACTCTTCATCGCTAGATTCTTTCTTAGCCTTTAAAGCAAGAGATTTCTTTCGACTCTTCAATTGCCGTGACTTTTGCTCTCTATTTAGGATGTAGAGCCCTAAGAAATTTCCTAACATAGTTCTTGCTAGAATAACCTTCATCAAGAGCTTTTAGACTAGTAATAATAGTATTAAATCTAGCAAAAGCACTATCTATAGATTCGTCTTCGGAAATGATGAATTGTTCATATTGTTGAACCAAAAGGTCGATCTTATTATCTTTGACTTGATTATTACCTTGGTGGGTGATTAACAATGTTTTCCAAATTTCTTTTTCCGTATTACACATGAAAATTCTTTCATATTCTTTTCTAGGCAAAGCATTATAAATAACCATTTTTGCTTCATTATTTTTCGCGAGTCTCTTTTTGAGATTGTCGCTTTGTTTTTCAAAAGGGATAACCTCATCTAATTTGGTTTCTGGATTTTGTTGAATGGGTTGAAAATCACCGTTGGTAATAACATGTCAAAGATCTAGATCTTTTGATTTAACATATGTCTCGAATCTATTTTTTCAATAAATAAAACTATCACTTTCAAAGAGTGGTGGTCTTTGCATAGATTGCCCTTCTAGATATTTGTCAGAATCCATAGATCGATCCAAGCTTTAAAATACAGTATATTTTAAAAATCTTGAGTGACCTTGGCTCCTGATACCAATTGTGGAAACTAGAAAGGGGTTGAATAGTTTACATGTTCGTTTCATTTTAAAAACTTTACTTACAAAATTCGTAGATTCGAGTTGTATGTTTAACCAATTCACAATATGAACAAACAATATTACAATCTAAACTAAAGTTAAATAACAATGACAATAATATGAAGAGATAAGGAAAGGAACAATCAAACCAAGACACCAAGATTTATAGTGGTTCGGCTACGAAGCTCTTCTTCGCCCTACTCCACTCCCCGAGTATCCTACTCGAGATTTTACTATGTCAACAAGCTCCCTTCAGGCGGAGAAAACCGTTTACACATCGCTTACTTTATTTTCTGACACTAAGCTAAATGTCGAGTCCTAATCTTAGCTAGAACCAATCTACCACTTCACAATCAATACACAATCACTAGATCTACACTATCGGATTTACACAATATACGAATCACACAAATACACAAGATAATTACAATAGAGATTTGGTACTTAGAAGAAAGGAGGAGATATCACTAATTAACACTTCATTTCTTGACGAATACGAGTGTTCTTCTCTTGTAATTGAATGAGAGGGAAGAGATGAGAAGAAGAAATTAGATCACTTAAAACAAGATCAAGAGATGTTAGTGATCAAGGTTTTTAGAGAGAGAAAGAAGTGTGAGAAAATTCGTGCAAAGAGGTCTGACAGCAAGGGATGGAGCAGTTATTATAGGCAGGAAAATTCAACTGTAACTGGTGGCGGTCCCAGATATATAAGGGGGCCGCCAGGCCTATAAGGGGGTCACCAGGTAGACTCCACTCTTTTTTTGTCTTTTTGTGAGGAAGGTTGTATCTGGTATAGAAGCTTCCGTTTTTAGGGGAAAAATTGAATTTCAAATTTTAAGTTTCTAATAAAACTTTTTGTCACACCCCCAAAATATCAGAGTATAATGATAGCCGAAGGCGTGTGACTTCATGATTATCATACTTCTAATCAATACAGAACGACCTCTATATGAGACGTTTTAAGAGAATGGATCACTTGAATTTGGAAATAATAAATTGTTTAACATTCAACGGAAGCATAAAAATAGACAATACGACATCGTTTTTAAATAGTACAAGTGATCTTCAGATAACAGAAAATGACTGCAATGCATGAGGCTTCATATAGCATCTTCATTCTTAATACCTGAGAAAACATTGCTAAAGTGTCAACATAAAGTTGGTGAGTTCATAGGTTTGTTTAAGCAGAAAAGTGTAGTGTTTGTGAATCACAAGATTTCATCCACATATGACAATATAACAGATACAAAGTCATATAAATTGCATTACTATTGTCTAAGCTCATGACACCGAAGCGTTAACATATACCAACAATAAATGAATGCCCTTGCAGGTGTCTAACCCGGGACACCTGTAGTCTGACTCAAATGAAATTGTGTTTGCTTGACTAATGTCAGTCCAAGACAAATAGGGATGTCACTCCCGATAGATCTATCCATAACATTCGCGCTCACAAAGATTGATGGTTCATGATAAATCGGGCAAATATAGCAACTTGGGTTAAATCGGGACTTAGACCAATCAGTAATGAGTAATTGTACTTGTATTCACACGTTTGAAATAAGCAATGTTCTCACCCCAAAAGATGATTTAAAACAGTAGAGTAGGGGCTATGAAAACTCACCTTGTTGGTTAATCGTCTGTAACTGAATATGGTTCAATGCACGTCAAAAGTAACGCAGTCAAACACCTAAATAATTATGACAAAGTCTGATTTTACATTCCAACAATACTTAATGTACAAATGTTAAAAAGGCATTTTTGTTTATGAGTTAACGTTTTACGTTTTCAAGGTGTTGATTAAACCGTTGGCTCTAGGGATGGGGCACGAACACGTACATATAAGTATTTATACATGATTTGATGAAGTTATGCTATCACATGGTCACCTTGCTAAAATAATACCATTTAAGTTATAACTATTATTTTTAATAACTATTGAGTTACACACATATGTTTATCTCGCTCATTTATATACTCTAGTTATCACTTAAGTCTCGAATAAACATCCATTTTGTATATTGTAGTTCACGTGAAATTGTCTAAAGATTTTGTATTAAAAATTATTTACTTGCAATTAATATTCTTATGCTTCATGACTTATAATTTAAATCATATGGCTTTTAAAATCATAATTTAAACTTAAATAGTTTTTGAAAATATTTTTAGTGTTAACTAAAATTTATGAGCCGGGATAAACTCGTTTACCTGTTTAAAAGTTCGGTCCCATTATTAATAATTATAAAGTATCGACAATTTATCGTTTTCTAATTTATACTCATTGAAATAACTATACCTATTAACGAGCTGTCAACCCATTTGGAGCTCGAACCGAGAGCCGATAGCTACGCATGTAATATTTATATATGTCAAAGTTTATATATAAAAGTGGTATGGATATTTCTGCGTCAACTTGTCAAAACTAGGAAACATGTACCCTTTATAATTTTCACCAACTCCTCACGTGTACATATATAATATTTCATGTCCATCCCCTTTTTCTTCTTTTTGATGTTCACCTAACGAATTCAACATTGAGTTTCCAAACTCACTGTTTCGATTTTGTTTTACTACCAGCAACTCACATGTATATATATTAGATATTTTGCATGTTTCTATCTTGGTTTTCTCTCCTTTACATTGTAATGCATACATGTATAACAAATTTTCATTAAATCCGTAAGATTCTGGTCTTTTTCTTTCATTTTTCTGCTTTACATCGTAGCATCAACAGTGGGTTTAGGGCCACTGTCGTGGCATCCTTACTTGCACCCAACGCACCTTTTATAATTCTACCTATGACCTCTTGTTAACCTGCATAGTTCTAGTTCTAAAATGTCGGTCACGAGGTAAGCAAAGGTCGAAACTAAGGTGTGGTTGTGTTCTTTTTGCAACCCATTTGGCTGCACAGTAACAGCAACTGCAGCGAAACCCATGGTCTCAACCATGGCGGTAGCCTACTATACGTGCCACCCTTGAGTATAAGCGTGATACGTCCTAATGTGTCAAACAGTCACGAGGTTTAGACATAAACCAACGAGTATGTCTCTGCTCGGTTTGTTTCAGGTCTGTGACGCACTACAGTGAGCAAGTGGCTCGCGATGGTTCATTTTGCTTACTTGGTCATGTTCACTATACGAGTCGAGGTCACAACCTAAGAGTTTCTATAATGATTCATGTGTGATCTAAATGCTTATTAGTCCCTTGTGAGCCACGTAGTATACTATGTATGCGTTTAAAACTGTCGCATGTAACCTTGGTTCGTTACTAGAGGTTCACGTATGGCATGTGGTCTATATTAGTTATTTATACATTTTATTTTATGCATGTTACGATCAAAGTTTGTGCATGTGTATATATTAACCAAGCATGGGTCATAAGTCATGAATAGGCTATTTAAATTTACTTACCGAGGTCCAAGCTTGATAGTCGATGGGGATGAAATGATGATGACAAGAGCTCGAATCGTTCTTGGTTTCCACCCTTAGTAACCCGTCGTTCGCCTAGCTTGTGCCCTCAACGAAGCTTGAATTTTTGACTCGTATAATTTTACTTATTGTTTTCAAGTTTTAGTTGTGAGTCATTTGTTTATGCATGGTGTCTATTTATACTACAAGGTGCTTACCAGTTCACTGAAACCATGCATGTAAATGGTATTATTCACATATACTATTAGTTATGATACTATTTGTGATGATCACCTTTTCTATAATACTGCTAAAGAATAGTTACTATTGGTGCATTGAAATAGAAATGATATTGAAATGTAACAGGTGAATAGTCTCAAAAGGTGTAGGCCATTGCATGCAAGAATGAAATGATAGTGGCAGTTCGTTTAATTTGAATTTCCTTCTATTGATTGACTTTGATAAGATTTTGCACATTTAAGTTATAGGAGACGCAACATCAAGTCATATTATTTATTTAGTAAAGTCTACATATCGGCTCATTTATATATTATTTATTGTCTCTGTGTTGAAATTTCTGGCTACTTAAGTCCATGGTTCAGAGGAATGGGAACAAAGATTATATGGTTCCATGGAAGACCAATCAGTTATGATCTATAAAGACCCCCCCTGTATCACCACTTTCGACGTTGTTTATCTCAAGTGGGGAGATGTATGAATAATATCGAATGTTGCAGGGGTAATAATTAAAGATATAAACCTCTGTAGCATTTGCATACTTACTATGAAGAAAAGAGGGTGCAACAAAAGGCCACCCATGTGTTAAAAATGTAAAGATGGTGCAAAATAAAAATAAAAAATAAAAAAATGGAGCTAGTAGCCCATAATTGCACCAAAACGTCTCTGTAAAATAGAGCTAGTAGCCCATTATTACACCAAGTGATGGCAATACTTATAAAGAATAGAGCTAGTAGCCCATTATTAAAGATTAAATTTTCATTCTTTGACTCTTGGACCCATGGATGGATAGTAGCTAGGTATGACAGTCTTAGATTGCTTTAGACTATGTTTTGTGTTTTTATTAACAACCATTAAATGTGTATCCCATGTCTATCCTAACCCTTTAAATCACCCCTTAAAGACCATATCACCCTTGTTGCCTTTGAGAGTTATTTAGACGCTAATTCTAATTGGCGCAGAGTTGTGTACTTTCCAAGCTTATGATAGAATGCATGTTATGACTGTGCATTGAGCGACCACCCCAAAAATGCTACACTTAGACTAGTGGAGAGCTGAGTGACTTTTTTATCCCCTTATCGATGAGGTTTTCGAGCTTGGATGTTTATCTAACATAAGAAGTTATAAAAAATATATTTTCTTAAGTTATTCTTGAGAAATCTTTTTATGAAATATTTTAACAGTTTCTACTTGAGGGCAAGTAGAAGTCAAGTGGGGGGATATTTGATAACATCAAATACTTAATACTTTTTAGTATCATTTTATCCCCTAAATTACTTTCATTTACGTCACTAACATATGAAAACAAGATATTTTCTGCTATTTTGTGATTTTCAGGTAAAATGCAGGTAATTATCATTTATCAAAGGAAAAAGACGTAAAATGCAAATATTTACAAGACATTACGGTGTAAACCTTTCTAAGGTTACGCCATAACACATCTCATGCAAATTACGTCACTCAAGCAACGATTACAGCGTAATCAATTATTGGTTACGCCGTAACCATTACTATGGAAAGAAGATCATGACTAAAACAGCATTACAACGTAACAATACAACTGGTTACGCCGTAACAACATTCGAGGAAAGAAATCAAAGTCGTGATCATTTATTTAATACGAAGATTCGATGATGACGAGGCTTTATGGCGTAACATCCAATATGGTTACGTCGTAATCTTTTATTATGAAAATTATATTGTTGTTGACTAAGGGTTACGGCGCAACGTGATTATTTATTACGCCGTAACCGAAATTATTAAGGAAAGCCGCGTCAGGAGTATTACGGCGTAACTAAATATTGGGTTACGCCGTAAAGTATGAGCTATCACAGGGACTTATTTGGTGCAAAATAATACTAAGTTACACTTTTCACCCCAAACTCCAAGGGCCAGAAGCGTACGAGGGCCAAACTACTTTACTATTATAAATAGTAAAGAATGTTATACATTCTGTATCAATTTTCAATTCGTCCAGTGGTTTTATTCTCTTGCCGACGAAAGAAGACAAAGGAAAAAGAGGAGCAGGGTGCTTGTCTGCTTGATTCAGGTATAGGGCGAACCCCTTCGCCACGGGATCCAACTAAGAAGATCGGGAGCATTATTTCAGCATGATTTGTACATGATTCATCAACAATTACAGTTTGATTATAATTAATTATTTTTAATAATTTATTTGGTCTCCGCTCAATTTTTTGATGCTTGATATTTATTATGTTTAATATTACTCTTGTCATTTAATTTATTAATTATTCCTTGGTTAATTATTTTTGATCTATTTGTCTCACTATTGTTTCATTAGATATTTCTTGACTATTGTGTAACCCTGAGTTTTGGTAGCATGGGTGGTTTGGACCTAGTGTCACACCCCCAGACGGGGCCTAGACGGAACACGTGTCCGGAGGCGTGACTTGATTGATCATCTCAAGTACAAAGCATAAAGAACGACCTCTAAGGGTACGTTTTGAAAATAAACACCGTTGCATAGATTGAAAATAATAATAATAAGTTTTACATCAATAAAATTTAAAAGATTCAAAGTTAAAATGCGGAAGCTTAATTTAGTTCAACAACGGTATTTAAAACATAGATAAATCTCTGGTAAACCGGTACAGGCATATAGACTCCACATAAGTCAATCAACAGCATCCATGCTAAGCACCTGAGAAAAACATGCTTAAAACGGTCAACATAAAGTTGAGTGAATTCATAGGTTTAGTTCAAACGTTATTATAGTGGACCACAAGTTATCAACACGTATGCGACAGTTATAACAAATACAACTTCACATAAAAAGGTATTTACGTTGCGCTAAGCTCATGACACCGAAGCTAATTACGTTTATAGCAGTACATTGCTAGGTTGAAACAAGCCCCCGAGGTATCTGACCAAGACTACCTTCTTAAGTTCGACATGGTATATATCCGTTTATCGGGCACCCCGTGGGTAGTGAGCGCTACTCACCCGGATAGGGATAATTAATCCCAATAGATCTATTTATAACACTCGCGCTCCCTCGACCGGTCCTCCAGTCAAGAGATTGACGGTTCATGATAAGTGGGGCAGTAGTGGTCTAAACGCTACTTAGGCAACACGTAAACAGGGAAAATCTCACGCAAAGTACTTGTGTCCAGTTTTAAAAGCAAGCAATGTTTCTCACCCCAAGTTATAAAACATTTATTCAAAACGAGTAAAAGAGTGGGGCTATGAACTCACCTTATACGGGTAGTAAATCAAAGGAATCAATCAGGTGAAAACGAATCTCACGGTTCTAGCGACAACCTATCATATAGTTGTCGTTTAAGAATGATGTACAACAGATAACGCTTAACGCAAGAACTGATCATCCAAGCACAAGTAGACACGGCGTATCTCTTTTTAAAAACGTTCTTTCAAAAGTTATAAGTTTTGACAAGTCTCGACACTTCAAAACATTTTAGAAAATATTTCGTCTTTTAGTGTATTTCGTCTTTTAGTGTATTTCGTCTTTTAGTGTATTTCGTCTTTTAGTGTCCCGACACATCAACGTTGACTCGATAACTAAAAATGTTGACCTAAACTCGACACTTACGTTTTTCTACATTTTATCATAAGTTTGATAATAAAAGTATATTTTCGACGCTTTTATAAAGTTTACGAAATTTCGGCATGACCTTTCTAAAAATATAGACTTTCCATTTTTATCAACCTCGACTCGTGAAACTATCTATTTTACAAAGTACATCTTTTATTGACTCGCAAGTATATCCGATATATTTTCGACAACACCTCAAATATCGCAACAAGTCCGTTCTAAACCTAAACCTCTTCGACATTCAACCTACGCTTACAACAAATCCAACATCTACTTAATCTTTTCGCCAACGATATTTAACTCAACATACGATAAATCTTTAAGTAAACTTTATAGCCGTAGCAATAGCAATATATATCAACATAGTCATAATGAACTTTTAAATGCAAAAGTACAACTACTTTTTATTTTCTTCCATTTATAAAGAAATATATTAAACTTTGAGACTTGTAGTTTTTATAGAAAACTAGATAATGGTTTTCACAACGATCCGCTTTGTACACCTTGTTCGGGATGATCATACGAATGCAAAAGTACAACTTATTTATGAAAAGTAAAGATGACTTACAAAGAAACACGACGAAAGGTGGATTAGAAATCAAAAACAACCCAAACGTTGTTTTACAAATTACCCAGATGAACTAACAATCAACACGAACAATATAATTTCAAGTGGATGATCAAAGATTAAAAATGAAGGGATTTGGGTGTGTGTTTTGGTTCGGAAAAGAAGAAAGAAAAAGAGAAAGAGATTGTAAATGCAAAGTGTATGTGTGTGAATGAAATGAGAAATGAGGTTAAGGGTTTATGTATAACACAAAAATCACACACACTAGTGTGTGTCGTGGGTTAGGAGAGGACAAGGCATAAGGGGACCAATTTGATCCTCAAATGGGAGTTTAGCAAGGACATGGTGCAAGCCCTTATGTAGGAAGTTGGTTTGACTAGTTAACTTGTAGCAAAATTCAAAAAAAAAAGAATCCTATGCATGCATGTATGTGTAACCAGTTATGTATAGGCCAAAGGGGGACCAAAAATATTTTTCCCACTTTCTAGGATCACTAGTGCTCTTTTGTGAATTAATTTCCAAGACTTTGCATGCACATGTATATGCATAATTTAAACATGTAACGGTAACACGGAAAATTATGAAATTTTAAATATTGCTTTAAAACATAAAAACGCGGATATTGCCAAAATACTACAACGTTTGGTGTCCCGGTTCGCTCCCGGAGATGATTCTGACGATTCTTCTCAGATAACACAACAAAAACGAAACAATTTTCCTTTCCTTCCCTTACCCCGGTTTAAACGGTAAAGCAAAACGTTACATTTAAAAATTAAGTTCAAATACTATGACAAAAACACGGAAACGGCTAACTTATTGAACGGAAATTCTCGGGTTGTCACATTCTTTCCCCGTTAAAGAAGCTTTGTCCTCAAAGCTTAGGACGCAACCTCTGCAGCGGGTGCAGAGTTGGTGAAAAGATGCGGGTATTTCTTTTGCATTTGGTCTTCGCGCTCCCAGGTGAACTCAAGACCTCACCTGGAGTTCCAGCGTACTTTGACAATCAAAATACGACTCTGCTTCAGACGCTTGACCTCACGGTCCATAATCTCAACAGGTTCTTCAATGAAATTCAATTTGTCGTCAACTTGGATCTCATCCAATGGTATAGCAAGCGGTTCATCAGCCATGCATTTCTTCAATTTCGAGACGTGAAACGTACTATGAACTCTACTCAACTTCTCTGGAAGTTCTAGACGATAGGCAACGGTTCCTACTTTGGCAATGATCTTAAAAGGTCCAATATAACGAGGGTTCAGCTTTCCCCGTTTGCCAAAACGTATCACTCCTTTCCAAGGAGACACTTTCAGCATGACCTTATCTCCTACTTGAAACTCAAGAGGTTTTCGTCTTACGCTGGTGCAACGCAGATTACTATTTGCTAGTGTATGCTATTTTGTACGCTCAGATCCCTCTAAGATTTTCTAATCTTGCTTATGACATTACCTTTGGTTACGAAGACTTGTGTATATTCGGTAAGGAAATACGCAGGCCAAAGACAAAGGTAAGGCTAAAATGGATGAATCTGAGCAAGTACAGACCAAAACAAAGTTGTAGCAAGAACAAGAAAGACTTGGTTATGAAGCAACTGTGAGATTGCAAGAACAACTTGATAAACAAGAGAGGTAGAGGATTGCCAGGGTACATGAAGAAGCTAGCTCTTTCAAAGTTACCAAAAAAGGAAGACAGACAAGGCTAAATTCAAGCTGATGAAGAGTTAGTGCAAAGGTTACAAGCAGAGGAAAGAGAAAAATATAATGAAGCTAAACAAGCAAGAATGCTTGCAGAGCTTATTAATCAGAGAAAGAAGTATTTTACTGCATAAAGAGCTGAAGAAAGGAGTGCAGCTACCCACGAAGCCACTCACACACACACGACACAGGACTTACAATGTCTAATTATATAAACACATGGAAGTCAAAACTACAGCACAGTTGAGAGAACTATTCTTTTATGATACGCCTCAATGCTTTGTTTGACGCAACAACAATGAGGAGGAGAGTAAGCACTTTGTTCCAATAGATAGTTGAAGATTGGACAAAGCATTCCTGAGTTACAGTAAAAGTTTAAAAAAGGCCATGCAGAAAAAAAACTTGATCAAAATTTCTAAGAGGCAAAAGGAAATTGTGAAAGCTCAAGACTAGCTGAAGAATCAAGAGATAAAGATGCTGATGAACTATCACAAGAAGTGCTACAACAAATGATGATAGTAGTTCCAAAGCAAGGGATGAATGTTGAAGCCTTACAAACTAAGTATCTAATAATTGACTAGGAGATTTACACTGAAGGGACTAGGAAGTACTGGAAGATCATCAGAGTTGGAAATCATACTGAAGTATACCAATTCTTTGATGCCACACCCCAAACACGCCCAACCAAACTCCCCCAAACAGCATTTGACGAGGGATGACTTAGTGATGTTGTGGATTGTCCTGGTTAAAGCGAAGGTTCAATCACTGAACTAGAACACATGATAAAGAAAGACCTCATTGCGGTTGAGTTGAGAATTGAGGATCGGTTGAACCAGATGCAGATGATGAGTTATGGAAGCTTCAGAAGCATATTCATGATTTAACTAGGAAGCTTTATGATTCATGTAGAGTGTATCATGTGTCTACAAAAAGGGAATAGACATCTACATGCTAGTCACCAGCAGAAAGGAAAGGATTCATTTCAAGAGGAACTCTTACATTAAGGTAAGGGTGCAAACTCTGGTGAACAAGACTAATGATATGCTCTGATCTCAAACCTCCCCTAGACTAAAGAAGACTCCACCATTCATCCCCTACCCGACCACGCAGGCTAAAAGACCAAGAAGTAAAGTGTTTGGAAGAATCCTCTCAAGGTTTACTTCAAGAAACTTGATGATTTGGAGGTAAATCATAAGTTTAGGGGAGGATTGTTGGGAATTAAATGTGTTCATACTTAGTCACTGCCAACCCTCCCCAAGAATTAGTACTAACGACAACACTCGAAATTCACTCAGGCTCAAATTACAACTGCCAGTCACTAACTAGTTCTAAGTACTAGCTAGGTAAGTTAGTACATCCAGACGCGATCTGCCAAAACTAACTTAAACACTGCTGAAGGAGACTTAAGACTGCTCCTCGGCATGACCCGCGTGAGAGAGAGCGAAGACTGCTAAAAGCGCGATAAAGACCCCTGCAGAAGTGATATATATTGACTTATTAAAGTAATCTAATATACAGTTAGAAAGAACTTATAAATTATATTATGACAAGATTTAGTTATCTTGTAAAGGACTCCTTGGTGTATAAAAGGAGATCCTACTATCTCTAACAGGTGTTAATGTATTCATAGACATGTTTGATATATACTTCAAGATGAAAACCGCTATACTCACACATAAAGTACTCGTATTATTGATAATAATATTACATAGCTTGTTCAGTAAATATTCACTATGTCATAAAACAGTATACTAGATTCATTAATATTCATCTAAGTATTAAAAGAGTAGATTCCGCATACTCTTTAGTATTCATCACCCAAATTTCTAACATAGTTGTTCTTGGATTCCTATCCAAAGTAACTAACTTAACATGCTAAAGAATAGATCTTGAGTTGGGATCAACAGAGCTGCCAAAAATAAGGGATGAAAAGAGAGAGTTTTATGTGTTTTTGTTGTGGTGAATGAAAAAGAAAAGAGAAGTATTCTAATTATGCAAGAAATATGAAATATCTAGTAGACATGAAATTAATGAAGGTAGGGAGGGGAGATGGACATTATGGCGTGTAAAAGAGGAAAAGAAAAAGGGAAGGTGGTTTAGTTGATGGTGTAAGACTTGTGTAAGAGAGTAGAATACTTATGGTGACTAGTTGGTGAGATACTAAGTGTGTATTTTTTAGGTGATATGTTGTCTACAAAACACATAAGGGCCGATTTTAGGAGTTTTTTAGGGAAGTAAATAATTATAATTTGATAGTTTATAACTACAAGCATTTAAGGTGTTAGTTCAAAGTTGGTGAGGGTATTAGGTAAGTTGTGCATGCGTACGTGTAATATAATGTAAGTTTAAATGACTTGCGTAACAGTTTTTGAAACGTATGCATATGAATTGTGAAATATGCTCATGAGAATGTTAATATGCTTAAATAATGTAGACTAAATTTAGTCTAAAGTTGGTGTGCGTCCAAAGACGTTTTTTGCTATACGCGGGATAACTTTCCGGGTATACATTAATTCGAGTTTTTCGCGTGTTCAATGTAAAACGCTCAAGTTTATAAATAAATATTTAACCCAAAATTGTTGGTTATCACAGTCTTTCCCCGTTTAAAAAGTTTTGTCCCAAAACTCAGTTAGTGGTATCCGGTGGTGAGGTGTTTCGGAAAATGAGAGGGCATTTGCTACGTAATTGGTCTTCACGTTCCTAAGTGAATACAGGGCCTTCCCTGCTCATCAAACTTTGATGATCGGAATGTGAATTTGTTTCAAATGTTTTATTTCCCGGTCTATAATCTCCACCGGTTCCTCAATGAAGTGGAGTTTGTCATCAATCTGATTTCCTCTAGTGAAATGACGAGTGTTTCGTCCGATAAACATTTCTTTATATTCGATATATGAAACGCGTTATGAGTACCACCGAGTTCTTGTGGCAATCCGATTCGGTAAGCTGCTGGGCCGATTCTAGCTAAAATTTTAAACGGGTTAAATGTATCTTAGGTTTAGTTTTTTTAACATTGCCCCCATAGGCACTGAAAAGTAACCCAACGGTTACATTTGTCCCATAAGTATCAAATTTTAATCCTCCATTCTTCCATAAAACACTAAATCTTTCACTTAAATTTCTCTCATTCAAACCTCCCAAAATGTTGCATATTACTACAATCATGGCGATGGTGGCCTACGTCCCATGCGAAGAAGATTATCAGTTTTGTGGCCGTAATTCTGGCACTTCTCGTACCGCTCGTCATCTTAGCAATTGGCGTAGATGTACTTTAGGGGTAATAGATAGTATTGCTAGAAAGTGTTGTAATAAAACTTTATTTCCTTTTTGTTCTTATGTAATCTTATTTCTAAGGTAATGAACGAATGTGTAAAAATAAATCTATTTGTTCTTTTTATTTACGTCTCTTGATCTTTTCTTTACCACGCTCGGTAACTCGTTTATATTATTTTATCATACGTCAAACAGGGCAGCAAACGAATATCGAATTTAATAATAGGCAACATATATAATGACTGCAATGTGCAAGTAGGTACGGATTAGATGTCGTGAGAATCCTTAAAGAAAGGATAAAATATGTGTAATGATAAGTAAACATACGAAAACTGAGAACTAATGAGTTGTAGTGATGATCAAAGAAGTATATATCGAGTAACATTACGTATCAAGATCGAAGAATGAAATAATAAATGCGAACGAAGGAACCAAAGAAGAGTACAAATCTCCAAAGGGAGTAGTTGCCAAATGTAAAGATGTTATATCGAGTATAATGATTTATTATTCGAATATAATAATTTTTGAACAAAAAAGGCTAAAAAATTAAATATATTTATTAACAAAGGAGAAAATGACCATCGATCATTGCAAACGAAGGAATTACCAAATCTGATTTCATAAAATAAAAAAATTAAAATAACAAATAATTCAATATGAACAAATTTCGCATAGATAACACAATAATAATCACCTATATAAGCTTTATAATTGATTTTAAGTAGCAAAAATAACAAAACAATCGATCATAACAATAATTAATGCGTATTTTTATTTAAATATATTTTTACTAAAGTTTTAAATTTATAAAACTCGATTTACCTAACAACGCACTAACAAGCAGAGAACCCGATCGTGGGTAGTACAAAATGGTAAATCCGAGGTCGTCCCAAGAGCTAAGTTGCAATTAGTTTTAATTTGAAATGTCACGTATAAAAATGGTTTTTTGATTTGATTTGAAATGAATTAAAATAACAATAAAATTAAATAATGAAATTAAAAGAGTTGGAGATATCAAGAGAGAAAACGTGCTAACCTAGTTACTTCATTACTATCGTTATGAATACGTTTTCCTGTGCAATGTTAAACTATGGTTTCATTAGTAGTTTCTAAGGTCGATAGACTTAAATAGGTATATTTAGTCTATCCTATACTCCATGCGATTCCGAATCAGTCCAAATCGTATAGGAGGTAGGTTATCCAGGTTGCAATGATTAATCTAAACTATTTCCAAAACTTATCTAATAACCTAAACAGATTATTAACCCCCTCTGAAAGAGTTTCTGTGCTTTTTTAGTATGTTAAGTGATTTGGGCAGAGACTGGTTAGTTCCTACACTAGGGACGAAGTATCAAATCCTCCCTAGTACCTGATTGATCCTATATTGATTTGGTAATCTAATAATGAGGCAAGCAAGATCCAAACCACCCGCAATACTACCAAAACCCAGGGTTACACGATAGTCAAGGAATATCTAACGAAACCATAATCTAACAAGGAAACAAACATCATAACAATAGTAACTACATAACTAGGCCAGCACTTTAAGTGCTTAGCCGCTCATGGTAACAGAAATACAGCAAGAAATAGAAGTAATCATAGATTGAAAGCTCATAATTCTTACAGTATACGTATTTGAACGATTAAATACAAAAAATAAGTAAACTGTGATCTCCTTTGGACTCCAAGTGGAATTCTTTAAAGGTTGGAAGCCTTTGTCGCATTTCTAATTGGCTGTGGAGGAAGTGATGTCGGAATGACTGAATGAGGCCTCTATTTATAAGTTTCAAACCTGTTACGGCGCAACCAATAAAGGTGTTACGCCGTAACCTTCATACGCAACATTCCATAATTAAGCACTTGTTACGGTGTAACCATATATGGTGTTACGCCGTAACCTGCGAATAGTTTCCATAGTTTGGACGTTTTCAATGTTATGGTGTAACCATTAAGGTGTTACGCCGTAATCTCATGATCTTCTTTCCATATATGTGGATCTTCATGGTTACGGCGTAACCATAAGGTGCGTTATGCCGTAACTCTATCTTTGGTAAGATTTCCTTCCATCTACATGGTTACGACATAACTAGATATGGTGTTACGCCATAAAGTGTTAGGAATTCACTTTACGTGATGACATTTACGGAATTACCATTGTTTACCATATCACCACACACAGGGACTAGTATAGTCAATATAGGATTCTTATGTAATGTGTGGTGGTATAAATACCCCTCTATGGCTTTCATAGAGGGGTTGAGTCTTTTGTATCTTTCACATTTTCATCAAGTTAACTTTCTCTCTTTACTCTCTCTCACTAAAATGGCTATCATGTGGTTTGACTCACCAAGACCACTGGATCATAGTTTACATGTTTCTTTCAATTGGTATCAAGAGCCATGGCTACATACTCTTGGGTCGGTTTTATTTGTGTCCGGATGGTCTCGAATTAGTCTCAAATCTGTCACTTTTGTTTTGTGTTGTGCTCGTGATTTCAGCTTATTTTCAAGCTTTTACAAGCTTATTTGAGCTTATTTACAATCTTAGTTTTTGGGTTTGCTTATTTCGTGTGGTCCAAACAGTTTGAAACATCAAGGTGTCAGAGATCCAAAATTTTAGCAAAAAAAGGACGTTTGTATGTCTTGGAGTTTAGCACAAGGTTGATGACAAGCAAGTTTCTTGCAAACCGAACAACCTGTTATCATATGCAAACCGAACAACTTGCATACCGAACAACTTGTCCTTTGTCAACCGAACAACTCAAGAATCTTTGTAAACCGAACAACTTGATTTCATGGTGAACCGAACAACTAAAATCCACTTGAAACCGAACAACTCAAAACTTTGTAAACCGAACAACTTGATTCCTTTGGGTACCGAACAACTCATTCATGCCCCAAATCCAAACCGAGTGAACTCGGTAATTACCGAGTTGACCCGAGTCAACTCACTGAGTTGTTTGAGCCATGTCACAACCGAGTCAAAAATCCACGAACAGAAATGAATTAATCATCACAACGTCAGCTAAATCAATCCAACAAACCCAATCTCCATATCTAACCTATACCCTTCGTCACAAACATCATCTTCTCCAAACAACATCACTTGACTCGAAAACTTAATTGAAAAATGATCTTAGATTTGTTTCGTGTTGTGCAATTCATCCGTGTCCTCAAAAGATCCTTACAACAAATGAAACAACATCATCATCGATCTGTTGAAAGGTTATACCCTCTCTCAATTTATGAATTTAAAGAAAGACTACCAACAACTATGTTATAATCTTTTCTTTGCTTCGATTGACTCATAATAACATAACAAATACCTACCCGAGACCATTTATATGATCTTGAAGCCGCGTCTTGTATTGCTCGAATTGTATGATTAAAAGGGTGTGTGTTATTCGTGTATTTGAGTTGTTGTATGAATGAATTAGAAGGGGTGTGGATGTATAGCTGCATATTAAGAGATGTTTGGATCTGAGATGGTAGTTGGGTTTAGATGATATGAGATAAAAGTGGTGGCTGGTGTTTATGATTAGGGTTAGTGAGTGTTAGGGTTATGCTTTATACCCAACTTATTAGGGAGTCTTGGAATTTAGTCATGGGCTGGTACTACCAAAATTCAGGACCGAGCATATGGAGTTTAAGTTGCTTATAATTTTGTTTGGGCCAAGATTTAGTTAGTGATTGGGCCGAATTATCATTGCAGACCTGGTCTTATAAAAAAAAATCATTAGCCAAAATTGAATATAAGTTATGGGTCGTGTATATGGGTTTAATGGCAGGTTAAATTCATGTTGATTGGGCTGTGATTTTTGATTGGGCTGTTGACATTGATTATTAGGCCGAAAGTTGTTGGGTTTATGGGTTGCCGGTTATTAAACAATGTTGGGCTGTGTTTGTGCTTATGGATGGACTGCTTAAAGAGCTAGATGTGTGGATCATTCATGTCATATACAAAAGTTAACTTGTTATTTAAGTTAATTTTTTTGGTATAGTCGTGTTATCGGTTTAAGCCGGGTACAACAGTTTGAGTATTAAATGTTTCATATTAACACTAAATTTAGCTAAATGACTCACTTGGGATGATTTTTGCTATATTTAGTTGTTAATGATTACATTTATGCTTCATAATGACAAAGTGACAATTTGACGAGACCGGGATCAATTTTGGATAAAGAATCATGAAACTTAAAGGCTAGATTTGGAATTAATTTTTTTGACTACGGAGTTGATCAGGTATCACTTATTTGAGATTGAAGTGGCATTTTACGAAGGCGTGTTCTTATTTTATCTTGAAGTCGGGGTTGGCTGGATGCATGACTTTCAATGATAACTTGCTCGAGCTTAATTTAAGTTGAAGACTTGGTTTATCTAGTTTCCAGCAGTCAAGGGGTGGATGGTTGATGACCTGGTTAACTATCACTTAAAGGAGTTACGTTGTAGTACTCAGTGTCACACGCTAAGACGTTGTGGATAATCGCAAGAGGTGATGAAAGTCTCATACTTTGGGAGGGGTATGGAGTACTTAGAGATTTGCTTGGAGCACAAATTCTCTACACCGTTCTTCCAACATTAGCGCAAGCTTAAGTCACAAGAACGGGAAATTCTACTTCAGTTTCAAGTTTGGTATATCGGGTTTACTTCATCAGTGGTTACTTCAAATAGCCTACAAAACGGTTGGTAAAATGATAGCCAGAGAGAGGTTATGAGTAGAGATTTGATCAGCAATTGATTCTCACGGATTAGATCTGAGCTAATTTATTCTTCACACAAGTACTCAAGTAAATGTGCGTCCAAGGTGTTGCTGATTCCGACGTGTCGAAACCAGCAAGGGGGAAGGAGTAGATTCACCCTTGAGTCTTTGCCTTGAAAGCTTGACATAGGGCATCTTTCTTGAATTTTTTTAAGTTAGGCCATGCCGGGAAGACAAATGTCATAACCGCAGAGAATATCAGCGCTTTAACTTGTGGCTTTTGGGTGCATTTCTTCAGACACATGGGGGAAGCGATATCTTGAGAACTTTAGTATGCATTATTTGAATCTCCAAGGGGGAAACGTTGTGAGAAGAATTATTCAAGCGTGAGAAGATACGTTGCTGATCCAGATAATGCTTACCCCAAACGATCAATCACTAAGCTTATTCTTAAAGGAGCAGTAATATTTGATGTGGTATCCTACCAATTCCGCTGTGCACTTAATTATTCTAAGCCTGTAAGAAAGCTTTGAAACTGCTCAAGAGAGGATTGCTAGTTTGGGGGGAAGCTTTGAAAGCTTCTAAATTAAGAATATGCGGCATGAATTAGGGGGAAGCTGATTCATTGCTAGTTTAGGGGGAAGCTTTGAAAGCTTCTAAATGAAGATTATGTGGCACGAATTAGGGGGAAGCTAATTCAGAAGCTTCTCCTTAACCAGAAGTGTATGAGTTACTTAGTTCGTGCCTATTACAGTATTTCTCCTACAAGGTACTACAAAGATGATTCATGTTGGAGTGCAGACTTGAAGTCAAACACCACAGAAGACGTCATCAGTATTGGAAGCTTCATGGAAGTTCTTGTTCTTAATCATTATGTACTTGTTAGGAAATTATTGTAAGTAATTCTGTATATCGTCCCGTGGGGGAAGATTGTTAGGAATTCACTTTACGTGACGACATTTACAGAATTACCATTGTTTACCATATCACCACACACAGGGACTAGTATAGACAACATAGGATTCTTATGTAATGTGTGGTGGTATAAATACCCCTCTATGGCTTCCATAGAGGGGTTGAGTCTTTTGTATCTTCCATTTTTATACATCTTATTTTACATTTAACTTTCTCTCTACTCTCTCTCTCACTAAAATGGCTATCATGTGGTTTGACTCACCAAGACCACCGGATCATAATTTTCGTGTTTCTTTCACCTATGGTGTTTGACGAGAATGGGTTACAAAACAAATAACACGAAGAAAAGATTGACTACAAGAAAGCTAATATGCGGAATTAAAGTCTTACTTGAAAGGATTCAAGCAAGTAGAATTAAGCTGAACTATGATCAAAACCAAACTATTCCCCAAGTGGCGGCGCCAAAAACTTGATGCGAGGGTCGTAGGACTTCAACAAGAAGTTTTACAAGTCCCTAGGCAGAGTACCTAATCATTGTAGTAGTAGTATAGGCAAGACTCGGGGGTTGTTATCGTTCTCTAGAGGAATATGTTGGGAATGCTTGATGACGGTCTAACAGAATTCTAGGGGTTGAGAGAAGATTATTATTTTTATTTTATGAAAGCAGGTAAAATCATATATTTGAGAGATGGTTTTGGTTTTAGCTATTAAACTAAATAATCCACGCTACTGATGAAAAATATAATAAAAGATTGTATTCATTTAATCATGTATTACTCTCTAGATTGCTTCTCCTAGAGTTGTTGCTTTGTCACACTTGTGATGGTCTATGTAATTATTTCCTAAGTCATGAACAGATTACACGAACCCGCCGTCTATTTAATATTCCGTTAAGGCAACGCACATGTAAGGTAGTATGAAGACTGTTACCCTATGGTATCCTTTCTACACAATCATGTTTTCCTAGACATATCAACAACGATACAGACAAAAGCTGGTTTTCTAAGACCTAACATGCATATTCATCTGTAACACCCCCAAAACACGATGTGCAGCGGAATACAACATTTAGGGTTCCACTTCATAACACATGCACACGAGTCCCAGTAAACGTTCAAATGATACGTTTATAAAACAAAATTTATTTTATTTAGGAAAATCAGAGTTACAAGGTCCCAATACCAACGTAGAAATTTAATTCTAAAAGTCATAGCACAACTTAGCTTAAAAAGAAAAAATTATCGTTTTATTTCATGACACTAATTCACCGAGACACCGTCCTTGATATCCGCGTTCGGTTCCATCCAAGCCATCAACAACACCAATACCTGAGATACATGCTTAAAAATGTCAACAAAACATTGAGTGAATTCATAGAGTTTACAAACAACAATCAGAACGCATATTTGGTTCCACAAAACACTATAACATTGCTTGAAAGGCAAGTTATATCATGATTTCCACCACATGAGCCCGTGTACCGAACCTTAACACATTTAGCATTTAGGATAAAATACTGACCGGGAAGTATGCCACTACCCCTAATCACAATACAAAATGTTCGTTACAGGGTGTTCACCATTGAATTCAGACCCCGGACAGGGTTGTCAAACCCAATAGATCTATTTAATGCATTCCGCGTTTACCTCCTCGGTAATTAACGAGTACACAGTCAAAGGCATAAACTCATAGTATGGAATCATATCACGTATCAAAACACATTGCGTTTAATTTTCAAAACAAGCATGCATCCCCCTCACGGGTTTTAAAATATTTAAAACAGTTCAAAAGCGAGGCTATGAACTCAGCTTGATCGAAGCCAAAGATCAAATAACCGAAACAATCACGAACTACTCAACAACGAGCTCAACCGCGACCTATAATTTATGTCGCTCGATTACTATACAATAAAGTACGATCGAATAGTGCATATATCGCAACTATTAAAACTATATAAATATACATATACATGTGATGAGAAATCCACTTGCGCGTCTTAGATCCTAAACCCTACAAAATTGAGTTACGATCATTCTTTCATTTATATGATATGAAACTTTATTGAAAATCGTCAATTTTCGGAAACTTTCTATTTTTAGAAAGTTACTATTTTCGAAAAGTTACTACATTTAGTAAGTCTCGACATCCAATTATATTTATAAAAATATTTATTTATGTCGTTGAACTTTCGACGCTCACATTGGTTACTATTTAATCGCATCGGAGTCATATTCCGAATATTACAAAAGTTACTATTTTTAGACCTTCTATTTTTAGAACCGACCAACGGTCGTAAAATTCCCGTCGTTCTTAAAATATCCGTCGATATTATTTTATTAACCAAGTTAACTTTACGACATCTTAATGTCGATTAAAATCTCCGTTTGAATATTACATTGACTTTTTATGCATATAATATATTTATTTTCTACATCGCAACTAGTTAAGTTTATTCGTTAAATCGTTAAATCCAAAATACTATTGTCATAATACCAATAGTGATTACTATCTTTATAAAACTCACAAGTTCCATATTAACACATTTTACATAATAAAGTCAATGTTTGACTTTATTTGACTTTTGTAAATATATATACTTTTACATAAATCTGACCCGACTAAAACGACCCGTTATATTACATTTTCACGACTCGGACTCTAAAGAGATTTTATGTGAAACGATGTTCCGGACAACTTTTTAGTTTTAGCCGAGACCTGAATCTCAACAGAAAATGACTAAAATGCCCTTATGAGATTCTGCTGAAACTTATTGTATTTTTTTATTAAAGTGCAGAAATTGACTTTCAGTTTTGACCCGTTATCATGCGATTTTAAAACTAACAAACCCGTAGCTAAGTAAAACGACATTTTGAAAAACTTTCGTGCTTCGCCGGAAAGCTAAAACGGACTCGCAAGTGCTCAAATCGAACGTTTTCGAACCTGTCATCATTTAATATTTACCAAAAGTGCTGAATTTTTCTACTTAAAACGTACATCTCGTTTTCGCTCTATATTCTTCGTTATTAGGAGTTAGAAGCATTACTTTACATCAAAATGATCGTCTAAGTAAGCTCTATTATATTTTTCAAACAAAAAATAGATTTTACAAAATCTCGTGCCTCGTTTTCCGCACAAAAGATTTTGCCCAAAACTTATACGCTACGAAATGCACCAAAACTCATTTTTGACCCATAAATCCATTAACGGCACATCTAAAATGGTCTATAAACAATATTCAACTCACTCATTCAACCACTAACAAAATACACTCTAGAAGACGCAAGATCACTCGGATTTCATCACATGCAATTATCCATAATCAATCGTATCGCAAAAAAAGGGCACTAGTATTAGATATACTTACAATGCTATACGAAGCAAGATCGGACTCAAAAACTCAGACTCGTCTTGTTCCCTTTTTTAAACTTCATTTTGTACTTTACCTAGTTCTAGTAGATTTCACAAAGCCTTTTATAATTATATGTATCATATGGACTTACATATATTAGAGTCAAGATCCATATTTACATTCATATAACATGTGTACAAGTTCATAAAATTATGTTTACTAAGAAATCCATTTTTACAAGTTAAAAATCCTTAAGTGGTGATTTACTATATAGAACTCATATATGCATAAAATGATGAATGTAAAGACATAAAGGATTTTAGATAACCTTATGGTGATGAATGATGATGAGAAATATAATCTAAACCCTTGTTTAGATTTTTAATCCAAGCTTGCAACGATTAGAACCCTTAATTTCTCAAGAACCATATTTTCACTTTCTTTGCTTCAACACCTTGAAAATACACTTAACCTAACATCAAACCATTCTTAGTAGGTCTTAGATATGTTGTGTGTATGCTTGTATAAGTGGTAGAAAAATTTATATGGGTTGTGTGTATTGAGGGTTTTGAGCCGTGAGCTAGGGAGGAAAAGGGAAGAGTTTTGATCTTTTTTTTCTAAGTGTTATGTGTTATGTTTTTCTATCTCTTGCATTGTATAAGTAATACATGTGTAGGACTAGTCAAGGAGACATAGGGAGGGTCTTAAAGAAGTCCTAGTCTTGGTCTTTGGTCAAAACTTGGAGACTAAGGGTTGAATGTTCCCTAAATGAGACATAATCTCATGAAAATAAGGAGATGTGTTCTCTATGATATTTTCTTTGCATTTTTGAGTCCAAATCCGGCTATGAATGCATATGTATGATATATTTTTATAATTTTTATGTATTGGGTATAAAAGTGGGTATTTGTTGAAGCGTAAAAAAAGTTTTGGTGCTTCCGGGTATACCTAAATGTATTAAATTGCGGAATCATAAATAAGTTTTACGCAAACAATAAATTAAAATATAAAAAGTTGATTATTACTTTCGTAAAAATAATATATTGCTTGCTTGACGAAAACTTTAATTCGTTTGGTGTCCGTTTACGTTAATTGTTGATTTTTAGTTTACGCGATTTCACTATATAGATTGCACCTCCACCAAGCAGGAATACCTAGCCATTGGTAGAAAATTATCTTCAGTATTGCTGATCCAGCTTGCATCAGTGTATCCCTCTAAGACCGAAGGATACGCAGTATATATCAAATTATAGTCCATGGTTTTCTTCAAGTACTTCAGTACCCGCTAAATTACTTGCCAATGCTGAGTACCAGGATTACTAGTATACCTGCTCAATTTACCCATTGTAAAAGCTATGTCAAGCCTGGTACAATACATCAGGCAACCAATCACCCTATAATACTCAAGTTGAGATATATCCTGACCATTATTAGGCATCAACTTCTCACTTGTATCTATAGGAGTACTCACCGGAGTGCAATCAATGTAATTGAATTTCTTTAGTACATTCTCAATATAATGAGACTAAGAAATTGATATCCCATTACTTTCATGTTTAATCCTCATACCAAGGATAACATTAGCCTGCCTCAAGTCTTTTATAGAAAACCTTGATGACAAGAATTCCTTTGTTAGGTCAACATGAACTTGATCAGTGCCAAAGATCAGCATATCATCAACATATAGGCAAATGATGACTCCTTTACCAGTTTCATTAAATTTTCTATATACACATTTGTTAGCTTGGTTAAGTAAATAACCATTAAACAAAACCACTTCATCAAACGTTTGAGGCCATTGCTTAGGTACCTGCTTTAGTCCATATAAGGACTTAATCAGTTTACACACATTATTTTCATTGCCAGCCATGATGAAGCCTTGAGGCTAGTTCACATAAACCTCCTCTTCTAGTTCACCATTCAAGAAACCTGTCTTCACATTCATCTGATGAATAATCAGATTGTGAATTGACGCCATAGCAATTAGTAGTCTTATGGTACTGATACGTGCCATTGGAGCATAAATATCAAAGTAGTTTATCCCTGACTTTTGTTTGAAGCCTTGAATGCCCAGTCTTGCCTTAAACTTTTCAATAGTTCCATCTACCATTAGTTTTCTCTTAAAGATCCATTTCCAACTAAGAGGTTTGCAACCTGGAGCTAGATCAGCTAACCCTCAAGTGTTGTTGCCCATGATGGAATCCATCTCATCATTGATTGCTTCTTTCTAGAAAGCAACATCCTAAGAATTTATTGCTTCATCAAATGTCTTGGGGTCATCATCAAAATTAAAGCAATAAGAGTGTTGGTCAGAGACCTCATCCCTTGTTCCTTCAATTAAGTATAATCGAAGTTCAGGTCCAAATTTCTTTGGGGTCCTATTCCTTTTGTTTTTTCTAAGCACAAGTTCAGGTTGTTGAACAACCTCTTTAGTAAACTCTTTAGGAACCACTGAACCACCAATGTCTTCAATTCCATTAGGAATCCTGAGGCTTGGTCTAGGACTGAAGAGAATCTATTCCTATTACTCATCAAAGATTATTCTCATCAAAGAATGCATCCCTTGATTTTTATTATTGAGTTAATTGAAACGGATTCATTAGGTTCAATAACATAAAACCTAAAAGCCTTGGAATGCTCAGCATATCCAACAAAGATACATTCAATGCCTTTTTCACCTAAAGTTTTCAGCTTTGGATCAGGGAGTCTTACAACTGCCCTACAACCCCAAACCCTGAGGTAGTTCAGGTTTAGTTTCCTTTTAGTCCAGAGTTCATAAGGGGTTACCATGTTCCTTTTATTGGGAACCTTATTTAATAAATATCAAGATGTCAACATAGCTTTACCCTGGAACCCTTGACTCGGTCCTGAGTAGAACAACATGAAATTAACTATTTCTTTTAATACCATGTTTTTCCTTTCAGATATACCATTTTATTGAGGAGTATAGGGAGCAGTCGTTTCATGGATAATACCAACAGACAAAAAATACCGAGTATCCATGTACTCACCTCCCCTATCAATCATGAATCTATTAAGACCCTTGTTGTAATACAACTTCAGTTTTGAATACTTTAAATTTATCTAATGCTTCATCCTTAGTATGTAATAAATAAACATAACAAAACCTTGAAGCATCATCAATAAATGTCACAAAGTATTTCTTATTCCCTGGTGAGTGAGTAGCATGCAAATCACACAAGTTACTGTGGATCAGCTCCAACTCCAAAACTTTTGGTTTTACGTTTTACACTTTGAAATGGTTTCTTAATTATTTTATTGTTTGAGTGATGTTTAAATAGATTTCAATAATCAAAACTTGAAAATGGTTTTTGTATGTGTGTGAGGGTTTCCGGCCGAGCAAGAAGGACAAGGAAAAGAGAGAAACCAATTTTTAAACTAGGAGTTTACTTATGAATATGTAAGGGTTATAAACCTTGGAAGTAACCTTGTAATGATTATACATGGGAGCTCAAAAAAAGGTTTGGTTTGTGTGTGTTGCCTTGTAGCCGGCTATGGAGGGCTAGGGGAGGGCTCATCATACTTTTTTTTTGAATTTATTCACTAGTATAATCCTTGTAAACCATTAATTAAAAGTAGCACTTGTCACCATTTAAATAAAATGTAAACCTTAAACGCGAGCTTTGGCCAAAGTCGAGGAACAAAAGGCGACGGAGTCCGTAAAAATATAATTTACAAAAATAAAACGTTAACGACACGCGTCATAATTTATTATGAAGCCCAAAACATTTAACGATCGCGCTGTCAAACGTTGACTCGCAAAACGACAAAATAAATTTTTTTAAATTCCATTCGTAGTAAAATACGAAAATAACTATTCATGACAAATAAAAGTTTAGATATCGACGTTCGTTCACATGAACTTATAAAATGACAGTTATGAAGTCGAAGTCGTGATCGTCGTACGCGTCATAAAACTCGGGTTGTTACATTTCACCCAACTTAAAGGGAGCGTCGTCCCGGTGCTCGTCCTTTCTTACTCATCTTAACTTCGCTTGCGTTGAGACTGGGCCTTTGTCATCGCATGGATTCGCACGCTCGCACTTAACGAATACACGACACTTTGCTCGCTTTGACCATCACTGATGGAAAGTCAACATGACGAATGGTAATTTATACCAACAAGATCAAAATATAATTACAATCGCTCTTATCATAAAAGGCAAAATACGCCGCGGAATTATCCGACAAAATTTATCACCCCGTTCCTAAAAGGAAGGCTTTCATGACGAAAATCAACCCAACTTAATTAGCTGATTTTACCAACAAAATGAAGCGCACATCGCTACACAAAACAAGAATACACGTCGGCCTCCCGGTCTCATTAAATAATGCACCACCGGTTGCGAAAATACTCCAGAGTACATATGACCCCATCAACGCAATATAGCATTATCACATAATATCACATGAGCACGTAATCACATATGTGGAAACCGTAGAGGGGGGGTGAATACGTTTCCTTTTAAAAACTTTAGATCTTCTGTATCAGTTATTATTTCACTCTCTGTAGGCAATCCCATAAATATATGGGGCCACCTAATACATCAGGGAGCCGCCCTATTTAAAAGGACCGCCTTCAGAAGAGGTTTTCAGACTAGATCATTTGTATCAAATCACCAATCAAGTTTGACGCAATATGAGAAGTGTTGATAATGGATTTACAATAACTAGCGCATATTCTACCAATATATCCACACTCACAATGTTTACTACAAAGAGCTACTCAACCACGACTAAAACTATATACACAACAATTCACACAATCATAAGCGCAATGCAAGTGTAAAAGTAAGGCGATAAATGTAAAGACATAAGTAAAGAGAAAGGTAAAAGAAAATGCAAACCGGACATGATGATTTATAGTGGTTCGGTCACGAAGCTCCTCTTCGCCCTACTACACTCCCCGAGTATCCAACTCGAGAGTTACTTCACTAATCAACAAGCTCCCTTTCAGAGGAGAAAACCTTATAACGTTACTTACATTATTTTCCGACACTAAGCTAGATGTCGAGTTCTTCTTCTGGTACAACCAAACCCGTTATGTTTTATGGTCCAACATAACAAACCTTGTGTTTTATGGCCTAAACACATAAACCGCGTCGCTTATAATATTTTCCGACACTAAGCTAAATGTCGAGTCCTAATCTTAGCTAGAACCAATCTACCACTTCACCAATGTATTTTAAGGCCTAAAATAACCAACCCACAATCAACCCATCCAAATATATACATCATTTGGATCTACACACTACTAAAGATTGGAAGACATGGACTCGATCTATATGTAACAAATGTTACAAATGGACTAACTAGACTACATAACTTCGGATCTTGAAGATGACCGAAGTTCTTCTCTTGCACATGAGGGAAGAAGGAAAGGATAGAAGATTGGATCACATTTAAACAAGATTAAACTATGTTAGCGATCAAGAGATTTAGAGAGAGAAAGGGGATTTTAGACAGAGAAAGGAATTTTAAAAAATCTATGCAAAGAGGGTTAATTTTATACAGGAGAGAGTGCAGTATTTATAGGCAGGGAAATCCAACGGTCAGCTGGTGGCGGTCCCGGCGGTCCCATATATATATATGGGGGCCGCCCTAGGCACTAAGGGGGCCGCCCCTAGACTGACGCTCTGATTTTTGTCCTTTTGTGGGAAGGTTTATCTGGCTAAGCTGTATTCAGTTTGGGGGGGGGGGGGAGGGGGACTGAATTCAAAATTTGAATTTTAAATAAAACATTATTTTTGTTTTTATTTAGCAAAACTATTTTGTGTATTTTGTAAAAATATAGTTTTGTAGAAATGTGATGGATTAATAAGAAAAATTATTTTCTTGATCACTAATCATGTTTTATGATTTGTTTGTACATACCTAATGTGATTTATGTCGGGTGTAAACCAATGTTCGTCTTGATGCATACTTGAGATGTCGAGAGATGTTGATGCATGTATGCATTGATGATTTGTGATTACGAGTAACTTGCGCACTTTAGGTTATGTATTACAAGTCACATGTTTGTCATCACCAAAACATAAAGAGATTGTATAAATTAAATATCGTAATATTTGCACTAACAATCTCCTCCTTTTTGATGATGACAAACTATGTGAACTATAACACATAGTAAAGTTTAAAAGTTACTCGTTTACACTCCGTTCTCCCTCTTTTGTCGAAGCAAAAAGGTATTTTATGGATAATGGTTGGAGCATATAGATTGGAGGTTTGAGAAGAAGACATGAGAAGAGGTATGTGCTCCGGGCATATACATTTGAGGAATGAAAAGAAGGTAGGTGCTTCGAGTATATAGGTTTGAGGTGTAAGGAGAAGATATGAGAAGTAAAGGTGAGGGTGTTTGTGTGTTTCTTTGGATAGTTTAGAAAAGGTCATGAGAGGTGAGAAGTAGGCAAGAGAAGAAGGTGGGTACTTCGAATGTGTAGGTTGAAGGAATGAGGAAAAGGTAGGTGCTCCATGTATATGGGTTGGAGGAATGAGAAGAAAACATGAGAAATAAGGTTGAGGTGGTTTTGAAGTGGATGAGGTGAAGTATTTGGAGTATGAATGAGCCCTTCATCGTATTTTACAATCCTCGATCCTATATTCCTATAAAGGTAAGCTTGCATCATCCTAGTGAAGTCTTCTATCATCACGGTTTAACCATCTCCATACTATTTATCCATATATCTTCGAGCTCCCCCTTGCTCATTACATCCCCATACTAATTACATTACTTTTATATTGACTCTAACGGATCTATGGATCAAATAAATTACCATTGATGCTCAAGAAGTTCAATGCAATTTAAATGATTAGAACGCTTGTAAGTGTTCCCCCTCGGTGTATGCCCCCTTGTTTGGGGCACCAAGGAATCAAGAAATAGATGTGTGCTACAAAACAAAGTTAGTAGACAAGTGCACATACATATAGCAAGATATTAGCGGGGAACTAGACATGCACTTTTAGGTGTTATTATTCTAAAGAGGCAAAGGTATTTGAGAGAAAATGACAGATTTTAAGATCTATTTTGAAATGTAATATAAGTTTTTCAATTTTAGTTTGTTTCCTAGCATAGGGTGTTTGCTAAGCAATCAAATAAACAATCAGAAAACACTGTAATGAAAATATCTACTGCTTCCAAAAACTCTACTAAGGATAATTTTATGAACAAACATCCTATGCGAAACATTGTTGAACTCTTGGGATGGGCGATAGGTTACAAAACCAATATAATTCACTACAATTCTTTGAATGTTAGACATTTGTTGGTTTGAAATTATCCTACGTTTCACGTTGGTCGATAAATATATTTTTACATTGTTGTTAGGGTGTTCCTTATGTTATTGTTGGTACTGTGATTGCTATACAAGAAGATGAAGGATGGTTGTACCTCGGATGCAGGACATGCCGTACGAAGGTTATAAAGTCAACTGATTATATTGATCTTGAATATGAAGTCTTGAAAAAAGCTCCGGATGTGCCTAATGACTGGTGGTTGCAGAAGTGCAAGGCTTAGGGTTTCGTCGATTAAAATTTGCAGTGAGTTATAATTGTTTTATAATCATATGATAAAAGCTTAATTACCGATTTACTCATTAAATGTACATAACCAATTACAACTTGCTGTTTAATTGTTCTCTACTTATGATGAGGTTCATGCGAAGGTTGGTTGAACCGCTTATCAATTATGTGATAAGTATGCAAAGGTGCGTATACAAATATAAGCATAATGATATTATATGTTTTACTAATATTCTAATACATTTGTTCATTATAATCCATAGAGCGAATTTGATGGTTTATATCCTTCGGATATTACCTGTTTAATTGGTACCAAGTATGCCTTCAAAGTTGTAATTGATGATTACAATGCCAAAAAGATGATTAAATTTTAAGAGTTACGTACAATACACATATGACATGTTTTATACAATATTTGCTAATCATAACCTACTTTAACTTGCATTTTTTTTGCAATGAATAGTTAGGTTTTCAATGAACAAACATTTGGATATTACTTCAATGTGTCTCACTATACTCTTCAAGATCATCAAGTTTGAAAACGACAATGCATGAACGTTCTTAGTTTTATTGCTACAAAACTCAATTGTTTGTCGAATACTTCACTTATTACTGATTAATCCTTTCAAATATTAATGGAACATTATTACGTTCGTTGATTTTTTTACTTTATTCACACACATTACTTCTTACAAAATACTACATTAAAATAGCCTGAGGGTTACACGGGTCATTAAGCTAGAAATTTCAATAGAGAAAAAGGAGAAAAAAAGATACATGATGTGAAATACTGAAATAAGATGTATAATGTGAAAAAAAAAGTTAGTATATTCGATGCATGTTATTGATATTATTATTAAGTCCCA